>CCAG010015815.1:0-13792 GCA_001077435.1 Glossina morsitans morsitans
TTTTTTTTTTTTTTTTTTTTTTTTTTTTTTTTTTTTTTTTTTTTTTTTTTGAGAAAGTCCAGATGGAAGTAAAGAGTAGATGGAGCAATTAGTCTACCATTTATAGTCATTGTCTGTGCGTCTGTCTTATTTAAATTAATAGAGATAGCGACAAGATTTATAGAAATCTAAAAATATTGCAAAAATATTTTCTGCCTATGGCATAATCCTGGGAAGACCAATAGGCTAACATATTCGATATTGAGTTGAACGCACTCAACAGCTAATAATTTCGAAAGCGATATCACTTGAAATAACGCAGACTAGCCAATCGTAGCTTTAATTAGTTGGAATTATCCTGAGAAGTGGCTGGATTTACCGCCTACCATCCTCGTATCTTTTAAATTCAAGAAATTCCGCGAGGTCATATTTCAATAGATGCTTAAGATGCTCAATCTCAATTATTCTGAGTACTCCCTGCATCGAGCCAGAAAATTCCGACTATGTTCTGACTTATAACAAACATACTTGAATTTTAGAGTTAGAATCTACTAAGTAATTGAAAAATGGTAGCCATTTTTTTTTCTTTTTTGATCATTTGTGCTTTTAAGGCGAAACACAAGAAAGAAGAAAAAACTGCGGCCAGAATGTAGGATATCCACTATCTAAAGAAAGAAATTAACAAAAATGAAAGCATATTTTAATTATGAATATTTTCATGAGCCGAACAAATCAAGAATATATATATCAGTTAGATTTTAATATTTACACATTACTGAGAATCCATTCTAACAGACAAATGAACAAGCAAAGCAAACGACCGAAAAGTGAATGTTGGTCTTATGCATTGTGCTAATTCCTGGATATAAAAATCGAACAGAAGATGAGTTAACTATTTTTCCTGCTATTTTGCATTCAGTGCAGAATATTAATAAAAGGAATACCATCGTATTGGACAATATCTCTAACTCTGCTTTTAATGCAATGAGTTAAGTTCGCTTTTAAAAAAGGCACACAGACACTTATAATAAATTGGATTAACAATGTGGTAGGAAAGAGGATTATGTTAGCTCTCGGACACTTGTCCTAAGCTGATCTCAAGTAAAATCGGAAATATTTCTTACAAAAGCCCAATACGTTGCATAATTTTGAATAAATTGCTGGTCGGAATTCATGTGCAGCATAGATCTACGAATATGTACGGATTTGTTTTTCATTTCACATATATACTCCCTTTCCCTTCCACTTGATCCTTTCGAACATTAACAACGAAAAGGCTTTGTCAAATTGTGTTATAATCTGAAAGACATTAACAATATAAACCTGCTCGATTTACTCTTGCTTTGAAGTTATTATGTGTAGAAGAAGATAAATATTATAACATGAAAGTATTTCAACGTGTGAGTAAGCGTAACTTAAGCAAAACTTGAAAACCATGAAAGCGAGAAAGTGAATTCAGAGCAACCTTTCTACCGCTGATCTTGAGCGTTTGTGGTGTATACCTGATCTGAAATACAATACTTGTCAAGTCAATACTTGGCCTATTGACGGAAAATGCGAGAGAGAAATGACGTCTGCTCGATTTATTTTCTGCCTTTCCTTATGCTTAACTTACTTTTTCTAGCTCGTAATTAATAGGAAAAATTTCTCAAGAGCTTGCATTTGATACTTCTCTCTCTTTCGTATACAACAGTTGGTTGAAAAAACTGAAACTCCAGCAACTTATCGCAAATACAAAATTTTATAAAAATATCTACTTTGTGAAGAAGCTTTCGTTGATTTAAGACTAGGACAGCTCCTTACATAGTAGCTAGCTAAGATCGTATGCTTCGTAAGTAAGCTACGGTTTTAAATGCATATTTCTTTCTGTGTTGTCAACAGATCGATACCTTTTTTAATTTTGCATCTTATAATCCTCAGGGTTGTTATGGGGGTAAGAAAACAAAATCTATGCCATTTTATTATACCTTCGGCTTAACTCAACTTTTCCAAAATGTAGTGCATATATAGTAGGGATGTGAGGTAGGTGTGTTCATTAATTTTATGTTCTGTTATGTTTAAAAGTCCTAATTGTACTGGGGCCGTTTTTAAGAAAGAAGCTTACATAGAGAAAGAAAGATTGGGTCCCAAAATAAATTATGCCACGACCAGCTCAAGAGATTTTTTTTTTCTCACTCTAAGGCAAAGAAATGAAACTTTTTTTCGCAAAGGACACGTTTATGATGGGATACATACTGTGCTCGCAAACTTATATATTAGTGAGAAATGGTAGAAAAATCGATAATTTGCCGAAAACAAACATATAGGCGTTGATTTAATTTTTTAAACGGATTTGTGAAAGCAACAATTTAGAAATCTAAAGTCAAGAAGTATATTCACTCAGGGGATGTCGCTTACAGTTATAATACGGAGCGAACGAGATAACGAGTGCCCGTAGCCTAATGAATGTGTGCCCAATCGTTAAGTATTAGCCGACTTTACCGTCTGAGTCACTGACTATAGCTACGCGGAAATGTAGTCGAATCGGACTGTCGGCTATTAGGGCGACAGTTAAGACTTTCAAAATACGATTCAGTTCGAGTAGGACTCGAACATTGCGTATAAAAATAGATGAACGGCAGTCAGACAGACAAACGGAGAAAGCGACTAGGCATACCTAATAATCAATTTGCAGGTTGAGCGACATAATGAAAGGTAGATGTAACTCAAATTCTCATATCTATTGAATGCATCCACATAAAGTTACTGGACGATCACTACGAATTGTGCATAATGTAATTAATAAAAAGTAAGTGACTTGCCATAGACAGCAACTACTCGGGATTCATATCTAAGCGGATATAACTTAAATTTTTCCCAATCTATTTCAAATGTAGATTTACGTCCTTCTCGGCGTCTTATCTTTTGTTTTCTTAGTTGTTAGTGCTCATACCACTTTCAGTCTTACTGTGTATTGCTTTGGCTTAAATAAATTAATAACAACGAATAAGTTTATAATTTTAATAATGAATACGAAAGACGACAATAGTTGCGATTTACTTTTGATTTTTCATTTTGTTAAAAGAACGTCTAAAACCTCTGCATAAACCGATTGCATAAATTTTGTATTCCTTCAATTCGAACTTAAGGGCACATTTCATTTAACTAATGCTGTATATTTTCAAAAAAAAAATAATTGCATGTTGGTTGTATATATATTATTATTATTATATGTATACAGTGCAGTTACGTGCTTTCCACCATTAATTACACTATTGAGTGCCTAATTTAAGGATTTCCCTAAAAACAAAAAAAAGAAACATACTTTTGTGCTTACAAAATTTTGTAACGTATTTTAGTCACGTTTCTGTTTTAGTTGCCATTTTGCCTCCTTTGAATTTTCTTCTAATTCTTCTTTTTCTTTTTTCGACTAAAAAATCCATCCACAATTACTTTTAGTCAAGTAGTGTTAACGTAGAGAGTGAGAAAAAGATTAAGAAAAAAAATCGAGTGTGAAACCAATACCTATAACCCCTAACCCTAATCTTTGAATTTGTTGCTTTTCCGTAATACTTCCGGTTTCCAGATAACCGTCACATTTGTGATGGTTTTTAATACAGAAATTGTTACTGAAATTGTAATTAATTTAAATTCATTTGCATTCCATTTAAGCGGAATTTTGAAAAAATTGTTTTCCCGTTGGAAACAAAAGTTTTAAAAGGTTCCTAAGACTGTCAGTCATGTTAATAATATTACTATTAATTTAGCCAGAGCAGTAAATTCGAAGACTAAAGTCTCGAAGCATTAGCTTATGCTATTAAAAACTCTACCGCACTTGAGGGTTGAACTTGAACCATGATTATTGAATTGTTAGCCGAGATCCTGTACCTACTTCGGTCACTCAAGCGGATCAATCAAGAATAATTAGATCACCTTGACTTAACTGGAAGAAGGACGTATATCTGCCTAGAATTGAATCTGTTTCCAAGTATTTTCGTCTTGAAATCTTCATCATCGTAAAGTTCCAATAAATATGAGAGCCAAGTCACAAACAATTATCCAATGTCGATGAATTTTCAATCGATATTGCAATCAAAGAAATTCTTTGCGTTCCGTTAACTAGTTAGAAACTGACCGTTAAGGTATATTTTCATTTCGCGAATACGTATTCCGATAATTCAGATAGAAATTAAGGAACAAACTTTAGAGTTTATCTCGACTGTACGAGATTTCGGTTCACGAATGTTTGTTTCAATAATCGCAATAGATTGCTTGTGTTCTCAGTTTTCCCTATAGCTGCGTGTAATGACGAAACTAATGGATATTTTTATGCCCTTAGAGGTTTCCAATGAATTTCTTTGAATTTTCGAAAAAAATTAAAACCTTTACGAAAGTCCGCCAAGATAACCCACTTTTGGTAAGGTTTGCGTCTTCGCCAAAAATGTCCTTGCTAAGTTACAAACAAGTAAAGTAGGTATTAAAACCAAACAATATTAGCAATCGTGCACATATAAAACAAACTAAGCCCTTAGTTAGAGGATCACAAAACCAAAAAAATGTTGTTAGCAAATCTAATGCAAAATTACGGTGCAAATACTGAAAGTATACAATTTCCAAGTCGTCTTATAAAAATTTTCAGAGACATTGCGTAACTCCAGATTTTAGCATCGTTTTGAAAAATACTTAAACCTATCAGAAAAACCCAAGTCCATTATTATGTGGGGTGCTATTGCCGCGAAACTTGCCCCAAATACGCCCTCCCTATATACATGCATAAGACACTAAATTAATTATACAAACATTGTAACGAGTGGAGACTCTACTGTTCTGCTCTTTACTTTACTACGAATGTATTTAAATGTTATTGCATACGAAATAAACATGTACTAGTGTTTACTTTCTCATAACATAGATACTCAATCTTGAGCTCTCACTTAAATTTTATGAAAATTTGATTTTTCTTTCTTGAAATCCAACTTGAAATTATTTGTTTGCTTTACAAAAACAAAAAATTAATTTTACGAAATAAATTTGTAACTCAAGTGCTAGTACTACGTTATAGGAAATCAACATTTACTTTGTATTTTAGGTTAATATAAAAGTTAATTAAGACTTGTATTGATCACATCCATGTTTTTAATGCAAAAGTAATATTTGCATTTATATATAGCTACAAAGCAATAAATATATTTACGCATACATACATTTGCAAATATATAGAGCTTCTTATTTAATTTCTTTTTAACTGTCTTGTAGCGTAAAATCAATAATAAAACATTCATTAATATCGGCCAATATATTAAATATATTTTTTTATATATATCGACGAAGGAAGAGGGACATAAACATTTTCTTAAAACATTTGTAATGCCCAAAAACAAGCAGCAAAGACTCCGTGGAGTATATATATTCTTGATCAGCATAAAATGATCAACCGGTTTAAGCGTGTCCGTCTTGCCGTCTTGTTTATTGTTCTGTCTATGTAATGCCTCCGGTAAACTATCTCCTGGTCGCAGTCATCTCCAAATTTGACATAAAGTTTCGAAGTTCTTGCACGCAGCTTGGTATTGAAATTGAATCAAATTGCTCGAAGGGCACGCCCATACTATAACATAACCTCAGACCGCCGTTGCTTTCAAAAATGAAGAAATTCGGCTTTTTGCTCGGTACTTAGAGACCCCAACAGATACAACGATAAAAACTCGCACTTTATATTCTATGGGCATTCCCGCAGCACCTGCACAAGTTTTGTAAAAAATCAACGATGTTGAAGTTTCAGTCTTCTATCGAAACGTTTGCAGCATTCATGAACCAGCTTTAGAGACCCCGGAAACTCTGCATATTATTGATCAATATTAAGCGATTGTGGGTATCAAAAACTCGATCGCGGCCAAATAGAAGATTTTTTACTTGTTATAGTTATACATGAAATGTATGAAGAGTACAAATTAGTTTTGCCCGTTTTCTAAGCGAACTGCAACTGCGAGTCGGCACAGTACAGAGAGTCGGCGAACCATTAACGTCGATAATAAAGCTGAATACTCATAGTGGCCACAGTGGGGGGGATCGGCAGAGCTTGTTCTGTTGTGGTTTGTTGTCTGCTAAAAAGAATTGACGCAATTATAAAAAAAAAATGGGTAAAAAATCGTAGTATTGTGAGTTCGCAAAGTGAACAAATTCGACAATAAAATTAATTAATAGTTTGCAGTTCGACTCCGAAATGTCCTCCTCTGTCGACAGCAGGACATTCAGCAGCCAATTTCTCTGTCCAATTAACATGGATTCCAGTAGATAGTTCATTGTTTGTTGGAACGATGCCGTCCATTTTTAGGACAATATTCAAAGATAAGTTTTGCGTTAAAACCATTAAAAGGCCAGTTGTTCCTTCCGCACAAAATACATTTAATTTTTGAAAAATAACAGAAATAAGGCCCACGTAGGGACAATAATTTGATATAAACTAAGTTTCTACGAGTGTGATTAACATCCAAATCCCAATAACCATAAAACAGAGTATCTCAACCAATAACATAGACGACGAAGCGATCATTAAGAAATGCCGCCAACAATAATTGATGCAATTGATTCTCAAAAGTCATGATATCGTGAGCTTCCAGAATAAAAGAATTCGGCCATCCATATACGAAACTTCGTTCAGGAAATATCTATAATTTTAACCTGAAATTCCTTATCCTCTCTTATTATTTGTCTAAACGTTGCTTCGATTCTTACAACGACATTCAAATATGAATACCTTCGGGGGTAATCTCAGAAGACGAGACATATTTTCTAGATTGAATTCAGAAATTGCTTAAAAAGTGGGAATTAACTAGTGTGGTGCCAGAGATGGGCACCACTTCGATTAATCTATTTATTGATTGAATATCCTTTATACCCTTCATGTAACAACACGATTTTATGAATTTATGAAATTGTTTTTTATGATGAAGTCATGAATCTAAGAATGTCTTTAAAGATCCATTCGACTATAATGAACAAAACATACGTCCGAGGAATCATTTGCGAACACACCGATATACATACCAATGTACATAATATAATATACATTAACTGTATTCGCGTTTTGATGGAGCTCGCGAAAATTGACCCCTGTTTTATTATGGCAGTGTGTTTGCTTATGTTGAAATCATTAGATTAAGTGCTTCGACTTTCTCAACTCCATATCTTAGCGTCTTAAGAGCACAAATTTTATGCAAACTCTTTGCTCGATACTTATGCTCGAAGCTCAGCTTGCTAACTAATTGCTCTCTAGCGTTCAGATTGCATGCAGATATATGGTATAAGGCATAAAGTGGATAAAAGTTTGTATACTTTTAAATAAAATCCTGAGTATTTAAAGTCCGCATGCCCGTAACATTTTTTGTTCTATTCTGAGTGTGGATCAATTTATAGTTTGGAAACCTTTCTTTTTCCATCTCTGAATTCACTCATAGGTTATCGGCGATAATAGTAAACAATTTTCGACTTTTAAAATTTTCCTTATATATCTTACCTCGGTTCTTAATGCAACTGCGGATATTTTAGTGTTTCTCACCTCAGAGTTGTAGCACTGGTGATTGATTTGCAACAATTGCCAATGAATGCACCAAAAAGCGAACATGCGGACATGGTTAAATTATTAGCTAAACGATAAATATTACAATCTATTTAATCAGTTTTGTCAATCAATTTTTGTTTTCAAAACACATTTTGTCGTAGAAATAAATACGTGTAAAAAAAATCGAATAAATTACGCCAAAAAACATACATAAGAAAATAAAAAGTGATGTCCCTATGCATTGTTGTCAGGAAAATTGTTGTTGTTGTTGTTGTTGTATACTCTCGTATAGTTAACACAATGGAAAAATTGCGTTTTAAGCGACTTGTGCTTCAAATTTAAGTTGAGTCAGAAAACTGACTGACCGCACTAGACAGAATGTAAAAAAGCATTTGAAAGAAATTAGAAATCTTTACTCTGAATCGTAATAAATGAGAAATGTTGAAAAAAAAAAGTTCTGAGCTGTAGTGAGATCTTTTCTGACCGTGGAAAAAGAAAAACCATATTGAACAAGTTTTCATCTGGTGCTGGGTAGGAAGGGGTTGGGAAAAGAGTGCTTAATGCGAATGTACATCTAGATCTTGTTTGAAGGCTATGCCTGGGAAGGAAATGCCTGGGTGTAGTTATCGATGATAAGACATGCCTTGATGCACACATAAATTCCCTGGGCTCTCGGTTCGATTTCCTACTCAGAAACTTGTAGCAAAGCTTTAATTATGCCACTTATAGTTTGTGCCCTGGAAATTTGTATTTCCACGAATACTTCAAACCCGAGGAAACTAAGGCTATTATGTAATGGTATAGTTAGGTATGTATTCTTCTTGAAGCGGAATGACCATATCTCAGGTTATGTTCTGCATTTTCTAGGTTGTCCTTTCGCAAATTTCGTTAAAGTTACACTTCTCCTTAACCTTTATAACATTATCTTTGCCTAACATACGCCAGCAGCCGAAGGAGGAGGTCTGTTCGCAATAACCTTCTGTTGATTAGTTACGAGCTCTTTCGCCAAATCCTTTTAGATACGAGTTATAAGAGCTTATAGTTGGCTTCCTAGGGGAGTTGCGACAATCCATATGCTCTTATCTCACTTACAAACGAAGGCTTTTCATCTTCCCCGCTAACAATAAGATTAGCTAGTTATTTAGCATTGGGATGTAGGTGTGGTTGTGGTATGTGTCATATTCTTTCATACTAGTTTAGTTACCTTCTTTGTTCCTGTTTCTTTTCCATTTTGTGGTCTCTTTACCATTCAATTTTCTTTTCTTCTCCGTTAGATTGCTCAAGAACATTTTGTATTACTGTACTTGATTATTGCACCTATGGTAGATATTGTAACCTGTTGTAATAGATCTTAATGCTAAAGGCTTCGAGGTAACATTTCGATCAGGCAACATTTATGCCAAATTTCAGCTTTCTATGTTTAATTTTGCGACTATGACGATTCACAAAAGTTACCTGTCAAATTGACGGGATTAAGTAAAAATAGATATATAGAAAAAAACTCTTCATAAATCTGCTGTTAAAAAAAAAAAATCATTTGTTTACACTCCTTCTTGTCTAAAACAGAAACAAATCGAAATAAAAACAAAAAATACTCATTTATTAGAAAAAAATAAACACAGAAAAGGAAAAAGTACACATTTTCACTTAACTTGTTTAATTGTTAAACGAAATTGTTACATATGTACATATATTTATACATATATATTTATATACACCACATATATCCTACCTATATATATGCATATATATATATATATATATGTATATGTGATGTGTAAAAGAATATCAATCAAAATTATATAAAACGTACAAAAGCAGAAAACATTACACAACAACAACAGCACCGTAAAGAAAAAAAGACACAACGCTAGAAAAAATGCTAAGAAAAACAAAACAAAGCTTTTAAATCAACAATTAATTAAAAAGAAAATTTTTCAAATAATTAAAACGCTTACAGAGTTGCTTAAATAAAAGTCAAAATAAAAGTTTTTAATCAAAAAAAAAAAAGGTATTTATTCTTTTTACGAGATAAAAAAATTAATACCAAAATATAAATAAAACGCTTTTAATGTTAACTAACTATAAAGTAGACACATACGAAAAATAAAACATTACAAAATATTGCAAATATAAGCTTCCATTTAGATAATGCAAAAACCAAAGAAAGAGAAATTAAGATATCAACAACAAATATATCAGAAATTAAATAAAGTTACTATTTTAATAAAAAGAAAATAATTTATTTTTTGAAAAAGAAACGAAACCCAAAAGATACCAATCACTCAATAAACCAAATAAGTAACTAAACTGGATAACCATTATAAATGAATGAATGCATAATTATTTTTGGGTAAAACATATATATATATATATATATATATATTTAACAAAAACATTTAATCGATAATCTCAAGAAAGTAAATATAAAATCAAAATCAAGTAACTAACTATAAGATCGCTTTTTGTGCTCCTAAATATTTTTCCTAAATTCAATGCTGCATTATCAGTCAAATGAACAATTTCAACAGCAACGGCAGCAACAGCAACAGCAACAGCAACAAAGATCAAACACTTTATTACGTGTTCATCATCTACACTTAAAGGCGGAAAAAGAAAATCAACCTTTCACACGCGCGAATAATGAGGCAAAAATAATGAAAACCTTAGCTCCGAATATACGACGACGACGTCGTTGTGAACGGCATCATTTAGAGCTTTATCATGGTACAGTGGGTAATGATAAGGTATCATCGCCAACCACTGAATTAATACCTAAATCTAAATCAGCTTCGACATCACCAATTAATGAACTAATGTCTGGTATACCAGCACCGCCTATAACTCCACCACCGGCATTTCTACCAATCGGCTATAAACGTTCAACACAATCAGCAAAGATACCAACAGTCAAACGCTCGTTAGGTGAGATACAAAATAAAAATGAATGCATAAAAGAAAATCAAGATTAAAAAATATCGTGGCTAAGATTCCCAACAGATGCAATCAACTGTATGATGGGATGAATGGGATACATTTTATAATAATTAGCTTATGTTCATGAAGGGAATATTTGCCGAACTAAGTTTTCAAGTTTTCAAATTTTAAAAAGCTACCCGATCGCGCATTCTCAATACCATTCTTCCCGATTGGTTCGCCATAATTGCCATTAATTTTGAAAGTACAACAGGAGTCAGCAGCTTCGCAGGATTCGTAGCCTGCCGAACGCGTATAACATCATAATTTTTCTTCTTCCTTTTTTTCCAATCTGACTTTTTGTCTTTCTTTTTTCTGCACATTCTTCCCGTACTGTTTCATCACCCGTTCGTGAAATGTCAATACAAATGCATCGGCATAAATTTAAACCGCAAAGTCTTCTCCCGCCATCTTGTGGTATGTAAACGCTAAGCTTCCCTATGTAGCCAGCTTGTAGCTAGCGAAGTGATAAGTGCTCTTAAGGCGGACTTCTGGTTGTTTTTCATGCCCGTCCTCCGTCGTATCATGTATTCCATGTATGTCTAGCGCCAATCAGACTTGTGCATGGGTCTTGCTTTAAAATTTGACAAATGCAGCGCTCTGAAGCAGCAAGTTCGTTCGTTGTCACTGGTTAATATAAAAATTCTGACTCTTTTTCGCATAATTAGTTGAATTTTCAGAAATCGTCTGCTAGTAAGTTTATAAAAATATCACAAATAATAATAAACTATTCTGATACAACATCAAAGCCGAGATTGAATGCGATTTAGAATAAAAACGCCACCAGAAATAAGAAAAATTCATAGTTTTGATGCAAGAATATATACACATACATATATGTTTCCATCATTGCGTCCAAACTAAACAAATCTTAATATGATATTAGTGTGTTGTGTACAACTCACGTAATTTTATGAGCTCTAAAAGTTATACCTGGCGTATAAGTAACCTAAAAGTTGTTTTGCTTGTATTTAGCGAAAATATTACATTGATTGATCTTTCACTATTACACAAAAGAATATTTATGCGTATGCGTGCATAGTAAGTAACAAAGGGATTTTCACAAACATCAAGTATATTTATGTTACTTATACGTCAAAGAGTGTCTTTACGTTACGTTAGTTCTAATATCATAAACTGAAAGCGGAATGTGTAACGAAAAATATATAAAAAAACCTCAAAAATTTCTTAAATTCATTCATTGATGTATACGCCGTTGTCAACAAATAGGCGTTCTGTTAGTCAAAGTCATAGAATATGCAAAACTGAAATTTAGCACACAAAGGACCCGTTCTGTTATTTATTAGAGATTAAGATGAAAATGGAATGGTAACTGATTATGACATTCCAAAAATTTTTTCGCAATAGAATGGGCGCAAGTTGTTTCCAAACCGCTTTCCAAATCTTCAAATTTTATATCACTGAAGACATACCCATAGTAAAAGTAATTTAACGTGATGGAAACCGCAGATTCACTCAATAAATCGAAGATTTTCGATTTGAATTGTTTGAAAATTTTATTTTTTAAAATAAATTAAACTTTTTTTTCTGATCACTCTTATTATATGAAGAGTACAGCTTCAGATTTCTCTTTTTTTGCTTTCTTTTTTTCTCCCTCTGTTGCAATTTTCACCATAATATTAGTAATATAAAAAGTGGTACAAAGAAAAATATTCAGATATGATAAAAAACCCTTCGATAATATTGCATTTTGAGGTAAATATCTTTTCGCGAACAATTTTATTACGTTTTCTGTGTAATGAGAAAAGGAAAAAATGTGAAAAAGTAACAAAAAGGCACAGAAAAAAAAGAAAAGTAAAATCGTTGCGCAATGTTATTGCTGTTGCTGTTAGCCTTGACAAGTATTAAAAACTCATTTTATATCACCATCATTTGCGCGCACGCATACACACATACACACATACACACATACATACACAAATGCGTTTGGAACCAATTCTGTATATTGTAGTTGGTGAAAAAACTACTTCTCATCATCATTTACATTGTATTCACATCTACATCGACATGTACGTATGTATATAATAGACAATACATTGTATTAAGCAGTCGTCTCTACCGTTTTGTTCCTTTCAATATTATTCTTGAAATGACTGGAAAGGTAAGCAACGACGGGTATACTGGACTTGATTGAATGTCTGATTGAAATTTCTAGCGTGTACATATAAGCATCCTTCTCGTGTAAAACAGCCGCAACCAAACGCATAGATTTTTACACACATGTTAACAACAGCATAATAATATACAATTTTATAATCCTCAGAGAAATAAAGTTAGCATAACAAATTTATAGTAGCATAGTTTCGAGTGGATATATATATATATATATATATATATATATATATTTTGATTCATTAGTTTTGATGATAAACAAAGGGCTATATATATGTGTGTTGGGAAATCCGTGACTAACATGTTCTTCACAAACCTGATTTATAAATTTGAAATGTGTTCATATTGCGTGTACCCGCAGATATTACATGTGTATGTTCGTCAACTTACAAACACAATTGCAACTTCAAACATGTTGTTAATATTTGCGAATGAAAAACACTTGAATTCATTTAAACCTAAACTATGGCTTCTATTTTAGAAGCGTAAAGAGTTCAACAACTAAATGACGTACACATGCCCCACTAAAAGCAGAAAATTTATTATCGATTGTTTTACTCAAACGATTGTAATAAAATAATAAATTAGGATATATATGTGGTTTGTTTCTTATGCGATATAAAAAACAAAAAGAAGAAGAAGAAGAACCTCTAACGGAAACACGATGCAGACTGCTTGCAGTCGATGAAAGACATACGCAAGAGATCATTCATTATATTGTGTAAAAAGCAATTGAGTCTTGTAGCTTCCAATGTAAACCTTTGACTAGAATATCCCGAAAAGTCATTATTTTATGCCCAAGTTATTGATTTATGTATAAATTTAAATTTGATCAACTGTGCGTTGCTTGATAATGTGTGCTACTGTGTGAGTCTCTTTTTTTTCAATCATTTCGTTAAATATTAAATTGTGATCACTTAGTACTTATTGTTATTTAGTTACTGACGATTGATTTCGATGAGAATAAATGATTTGCTAATCAAAACAAACGCAATAAACATCAACAAACAAATGATTTCATTTTAAAATTTTTGTATTTTGTTACAATTGACAAGAAATTGTTGATTATCGCACTTATCAGTACGCCTGACAGTATGCCAGTTTTGCTTCTTTTTTTCCCTCTCTCTCTCTCTCTCTCTCTCTCTCTCTCTCTCTCTCTCTCTACTC
>CCAG010015816.1:0-14402 GCA_001077435.1 Glossina morsitans morsitans
TTTATCTTTATTACACTTTCCGTTCGCTATTTTCCATTTTTGCTCGTTCACTCGTTCCCTTCCATTTTTCGTCTCTTTCTACCTCCCACTTAGTTGCATTGCCCCGACAATCCTTCTCGCTCGTTCTCATGTATTATGTACTTTGTTTGTAGGAAGCGAAAAAACTTTCAATTTCAATATTGATGGAATTGATAATTTATGTAGCTATCAATGTTGATTTAAAAACTAAGAATATCAAAAGAAAAAATTTGGATAAAAACGTTATTACAGCACAACAACAAAAATTGAAAAGCGGATTGAAAAGTTTTTCTTTTTTCTTTATGCGCAAGCAAGGTAAGAAAAACTTGTCAAAAGGGAGTATTTTTCTAATCTGTAAAGAGCATACATACATACATACATACATACATACATACAAAGAGTTGTTTAACAATTATTTCAATGATATTTTTACTTTAAAGTTAGAACGATGAGTGCATGCATTGCATTGCATTGATACGCAATAACGTATAAGATTAGCTAAGTTTTTTCCTGCCGTTAAAGTTAATTATCCTTTCGAACTGAATAATGGTTTTTGTACCCTACACCACTGGCAGTACAGAGTAAATCAAGTTTGTGCGGACGGTTTTAACATCGAGAAGGACTTGAGGTAGATCTACATTTAATTATAGCGATCGATTCAGAAAATGATTCTGATTGTCTACCACTTTGTCCGTCTGGTCCATGCCCATTCTTTTGTTCTTTTGTTCAACCTACAAGTTGGCAGATATTTTGAGATATCTTGATAAAGAAAGCACTGACGGGTTCTGGCCGACGGACGAACTCTCTTAAGAATAGTTCGGATCGAATCACTTTTTTGATCACTCCATCTATTTTCGCCTATATGCCAAAATGGTAAAATTTTGAATATTTTATGATAAAAACCCGTCCTTAGTAAATCAATCATAGGAAATTTGGATACCATAGGTCAATTTTTTGAGACTGCATTAAGTTTGCTAAATGTAGACCAAGTTGACATTTGAGTAACCGCAAGTATGAGGGCTTTAATTATTGATGTGAAGAACTAAGCGAAATTATGTAGGTCTTGCCTCAGTATAGCATTCTTACTTGTTTTCTTCGGTCCTAGTTAAAGCTTCTCGCTGGATTAAACTTAAGCTTTTTGAAAAACGCAAGCTGAGGTATTAGGTGTTCATAATATGTACACGTTCAGTTTTTCCGAAAATTTTGGTATACGTAGCTTAGACATTGGTGCTTCTATCGTATAAGTTGCAGTTGTTTAAAAGCAGTCGTTCAAGGTTTTCTTCCGTTTTTAATTGAATTAAACTGGATTAGAATGCAGCTGAAGCTACGGAATGATGATACAGTTCGTTTGGATTGAATATGCAGCAAGCTACGAAAGAGACATTAGACAGTGGTTTATAAGATTTCAAGCAAAAAATTGTTATCTTGAAAATCTTGATGGAATTCGCATATATTCGTCTATCTTCAACAAAAGCAAAAGTTAGCCAGCAGGTGATGTCTTCATCTCGATTCTTGCCTGTCTCTTTCTGATTAGCATCGGTTCCGATCGATACAAATCGTATGTAGACGACGAGCGCCTCTGCAATGTTAAAGATGTGCGAAACTGGATCGATGATTATTTCATCCCGAAACAAGTCACGAGGGCATCCTTACGATTCCCTTATAAGTGGCAAAAGATGACAGATAATAATGGTGAATAATTCGTTCATTAAACTTTATTAAACAAGTGTTGTTAATGTGTTGCACATGATTTGAAACAATAGGTTTTAATAATCGTTAAATCGCTATTCAGGCTATCGAGGCAACTGGCTGATGATTCGATTTCATGAATTTAAGGGCCGCACACTGAAGTATGCGAAAAGTTTTGAACAAGACGAAATATGTGCTTGTTTTGTAATTAAAAGAATTAAAAAAAAAAAAAAAAGAAAAAAAAATATTTTCCCTTAGGCACAATGGAAAAAAATTGATAACAATTTTAACGATACATTTGTTTAATGATTATTAGCAGTAGTAAATAAAGTTGAATATTGCTTTTATGTAATAAAATTTAAAATAAATTCACTTAAACGTTAAACTAAAATTTTAAGTAACAAACAGTAGGCAAAATTTATCAAAATTTTTAATTCAATCTCATAAATGATTATATAACGTTTTTCTCTTTACCACATTTTTTTTTTTTTTTTTCATTTCATTTATTTTTCATTTATTTTCGTTGCACGCGCTATTTCTAGTAAATTCAATTTCATTTGCTGAGAGTGTGTGTAAATATGCACATTTTTCATAGCGTTGGAATAAGCGAGCTCATCTTAACAGCATCGCAAGCCATGATAAATTAATGGTTCACGATAAAGTCATAAATTTTACAAAAATACAATTTCATTTGTCACCATCTGAGGTGTCAAATTCATCAACACCATCATCTTCACTTCACTCAATGAAGTTATCCTTAACGAGCAACAGACTTCCTCTCGTCATAATATTCGTTTTGTGTGGTATAGAAAAACATATGCACTGGTAACGAGGTAACAACATGTTTTATTAGATTATTTCTCGTTTAATCTATGGACAATAAAATCGATCTTTATACGGATAATACGATAGGGTGTGCGGTGCAATAAAACTGCAACAGTTGCGATTGAAGGTAACAGTTGCGAAAAAACTAACGGTAATACAGTATTTTATAGGCAAATAAACGAAACGCTGGCTTCATTTTGATTCAGTTACCTCGCATAGGTCAAATTAATGTAATGTAGACCACATCCATATTGTCCATCATCTTCCATTTCAAACTTTCTTCACCCGTTGCAGTTAGTATGCGACGATAGGAGCCGAAGCAAAGAAGTAAAGGGAAGAATACGATCGTAAATTCAAATTTGTTTTACGCAACAAACTAACGAATAGACGTGTATTGGTCTTACCTGCAATGGCTGTTTAATACCTTGGTATGTATTATCGAAACGCTTTCGCAAACTCCGTATAAACTATTAAGTCTTTTTTTTTCTAAAACCTTTAAAATCTCTACACATTATTGTTATTATTAGAATTTATTTATCTCAAAGAAATGAATTCGCGGCTTAAAACGAAGCGAGCACTAGCCTGACAGAGTGACATATTAAAATCTTCGATGATTGAAATTTTTCACTTTTTTTATTTAAAAAAAAAAAGTCAGATAAGAAGGCATTCTTCCGACAATTAAGTGGATCGTGCATGTTCCTGCCAGTAGTTATCCTACTTTTGACTCACGTGGACATCGATTAACTTCACGGTTTATCGTTCGTACAGAATTTACGCCATGCTATATAGGTTTGGGTGATCTCTTACTGTACGCAGCCGCAGCCACTCTTGCCTTCGGACTATCCACACGCCCCGGTAGGCTATCCAAACACTAACCTTTCTCGACGAAATAATGGGTTGTCATCACACAGTACTCATCCTACTGCGCCCCAGCTCTCTTAAGTATCGTTGGCCATCATGCATTTTAATGGCCTCCATAAAAGAGAACCAAAAGAGACGAGGAAAATGATCGCTTTTCATTAGAAAAAAGAGCCCTCTTCCAATACACCTCTTAGGCTTCCAAGAGAAAAACGTATCGCCAAGTTATAGTTAGCTTATATAAACCTAAGCACTTCTTTGCCATTGACTGTGCGACTCTCGAAAGGGCAAGCACCACGACAATTTGGGGGTTTCGACACATCTATGTTCGCCCAAAGGATCCCATAGTTCCGCTTCGCAACGTAGACAGTTAAAGATGTCAACATGAATTATCTTTCATTTTAGATATTGTTTCATGCTTATCTTATTTAAAAATGCCTTCATTTAAATGACCGCCTGCCGCCCCGCTTCTGTAAAAATTCAATCGTGGAATAGCAATTTTTGGCCAATTTTTCCCACAACATTTGCTCTCCTCTTTCACCAATAATACGAACAATCTCGGTAAATAAGCTCACTGGGAGTTCGTGGTTTATTGGAATAAGCCATACGTAGATTTAAGGTTAGTTAAGTACTTTAGATTGGTCATAAGAGTAACCTATCACTTTTTGTAAGATTGCCATCTGACAGACAAAAGGAAATGTAAATGTAAGGCAGGGATTATTAGTATTCAAAATTGAAAATTCAACCGAAGCTATGACGAAGGAAATAAAGTCTCCTCGATCTCTTTTCGCGCTGGCGGTCGGAGTGTCAGCAACATTCCGCTAATAAAAGTTTTGCAAACAGCAAATAAAATAAAGAATATTTTGCAGGATTTTGACAGTGAGAGTGCTCGAATTGCTCCATTAGTCAAAGAAAGTCTGCTCTATAGTTAAGTAAAGCCGACGATTGACTTGAATATGAATGAGTTAAGTTAATGGAATATAATTTTTGCACATAAAGTGATCCAGATAAAAGCGTCGAAGCGTTATATATATGTATACATATATATATATATATATATATGAATTAAGTAAAACCTCATTTGTGTGGATGGATAATTGCGAAGTCGGTAAGTGAAACGTCATTAGGGAAGAAAAGCGATGGTGTCAGGAACAAATCGCAATCGAGCTCCGAAAACTACGAATTTTATTGTGAGAAGAGCATTCTGGGTCGTCGGAAAGCGAAACCGCACACACATTATTTAATGTAAAAAGTAAAAAGTCCAATAGTTCACATAGACATTTTTGAACCTTACACGACCATTAAAGTTTTCGCTTGAAAAAATTGATTTTATCTCGATATGTATAACACGTTGAACCATATTCTTCAAGCCGCATATCGTCCAAGTCGTGTCATCACCTAATTCTTGCCATAAAAATGCAGTTATCTTTTTTCTCTAGCGTTCTCCATTAAAGGTAACTTTAGTTCATGTTATGACCCCATAAGCCCATAAATTTGTAAACACTTGCAAAACCCTTTAGGAAACTTTCGATGGGTTTTTTTCTTTACACTAAAAGCACAATAACCCTGATTTATGAAGTCATTTAATCAAATACGAACTTCGTTCCGCGTGCACGAACCGTAACCGTAAGTTCATTATTTTTGCAATAAGTTTCAACAATTAATTCTATTACGCTGCACAACTATGTATGTGTTGTATACTACATCAGTCTACATCAATACTACGTAAATCATAGCAAGGTTCAAATAAACGAAAAAATATCGAAAAAAAAAAATATAATCGAAATACTTTAAAATTTAGAGGTGTCCTTTTTTTAGTAATTCCTTTCGGAACCACCAGATGGATCCGATGGATCTGGCCGGAATAAGTGCTTACAGATAATTTTATAAAACTTTTTATAAATAATTTTTTTTGTTTTATAGAAAATATTAACAAAACTTAACTTGGATATAATTAGATATTAATTTTATGCATTTCCTTTATTATTACAACAACGTCGTTATAAACGTAATTATAAAAATGTGTGGTAATTAGATGTTTTTTTGTTGTTAAATATAAATTTATATTTACTTTTCTAATGAGCCTTTTATGTAACATTAAAATTACATTCATGTTCGTCTTTTAACTTAGGACATGATTTCAATGTCGCTTTAACCTAAATTAAAACTTTATAAGCCGCATACACACATAAGTCTTATTGTATACTTGTTTGCCTTTTTCATCTTTTGTTGATTCGCTGAAACTGAGGATTATAAATTTACATCCTTGATAAAGATTGGCTATGCTAAGCGAAAAACTCTGCATTAGATTCTCAAATTGAAAATTTCAACATCATTAACACTAACCCGCTGTTCACAAAACTTGATAAAATACTATGTTGCTATGATGCCTTGATTTTTTTTTTTTTTTTTTTTTTTTAAAGTTTTCCCCAATCTCGCATTATGACAATTACTATAATTCTTTTCAAAAATACGCCTAAATTATTTATATAATTTTTTTTAATTCACCAGCATACGATCTAAAATAATCGCCTTTATACACTTTGTGTAAAGATTTGAATTCCCGCATATTGTTCATAACAATTCCATATCAATGGCATGAACTTGAATAAAACTGCTCGCGCTTTAAGAAATTTAATAGGACAACATTGATCGTTTTCGATAACTCGATAATTCACGCCGCACACCCCCCTTTTTTAGCAATCTATTGATGCAACCAGATGGACGACGGCATGTCAATGATGAAAACATGGAATTTTCGACATCACTATAACCGAATAAACAATAAAGTTCAGCCCGTGAGTCAAGTCCTTGAAATATTTTTATGTGAATGACTGCTAACAAGAAGGACTTTTACACCTAAATGTATGAAAAGAAAATCTAGGAAATCTATTTGAACATATATATATATATATATATATATATATATTGTGTTCATTATTAATAAAAGCAAGTAGACACATTATAGTCGACCACTAAATATCCTACACCTACACACTTCACTTAATACAGCTATTCGAATAACGGCTTTTCAAAATAAACCTTAAAGGGTGGCGGTCGGAAAAGCTATCCGATCCGTTTCAAGACGTCAGAGCATCAAATGTCATCAAAATATGTCAACAATTGCGACCTGTAGTTTGAACACAAGAATGCAAGAGGGTCAGACGGACAAAAGGATAGACAGTCTTAAAAGGATTCAGTGAGTGAATACAATGAAAGGCGAATTTATGTGTGTCAAGTCCATATATATATATATATATGCGCACAAACATAATATACTCTGTGCCACAAGTAGTGTAGACTAAATAATTTTAAATCGTCCCCAGCCTTTTTTAAAGTATATTGCCTCTATATCTCTATATCTGTTTTTTTTGTAGGCAATCGTAATGGTTTGCTAGTAAGTGTTGCTCTCCCTTAAATATATATGTCTTTGTAAGACTTTTGAAAATTGGATATAATAAATAAATAAATTTTTTAAATGCATAATTTTAAAATTTTATTAAAATTATAATCGTATTATTATTTTCATGTAGTAATGAAAAATTTTGTTTCATTCGAAAACTAAATTCACTATAAACAACATGCCGGACAGAATGGAAAAATGAATATTTTATACGCGTATTACATAAAAATTAGTGAAACACGAACAATAAATAATGAAATATGCAAACCCAATAAAGAACAACAATTAACCGCAAACGTGATATTCCAACTAGACCGACCTCAAGGTTTTCTATAACAACCAATGTTACGTATCGTCATCATGAATATGTAAAATTCTGATGCCACCTAATGCAGAGATTTTTCTCAAAAAAAAAAAAATGTAAATAAAACAAGTGCAAATATTATTGTCATACAAATTGACCTTTAAACACTCTACGCCAGTTCAAGAAATCAAAAGTTTTCATTTACCTTCACGATAAAGTAAATTAATTTTTTTTTTAAATTATTAAAAATTCGGTCTTGCCACCTAGAGGCTTCTTTTTCAAGAAAATGTTTAAATGAATTGAAGTCAAAAAAAAAAAAAAATTGGCTACATGGCTCAAGTTTGGTGAAATTAATTTTTACCTTTTCAATTACAAAATTTCATCATTAATTTTCATCATAAAATATTAGAAACGAGTCCTTCTTGTCATACAAAAAAGCTTACTTTTCATGATAACTTTTATAAAGTGGGAGCGTCAAAAAGTTCATCAAACCGATTTAAATTTTACACCGAAATACCGATACATATGTAATGGCTTTTTCAAAACAAGGCAGAGTATATGGAGAAGTTTCGGAAAATTAGTCCATTCCAAGCAATTTCCAATAAGGTTTATAGTTAGGCTAAAACATGATCAAAACGCGTACCAAACTTGATCAGATTATCTTAAAAATTGCGACCTGCATGGGCTGAACACAGAAATATATGGGCAACAGACAGACATACGGACAACGCAAAACGATTTAAATATGATTTAGAAAATAATTGTGAATCGATCGATATGATAAAGGATTGAGAGTTCTGAAGCCCTTGTGCGTATTACATGCGTCCGCACACACTTAACATGCCTCGTACCCTGGCTGCATGTATTTAGCATTTTTAAGAGTTTTTTAAATTTCAAATTTTAATACAAGAACTGAGGGAAGTTAATATTTAAACGTTTCGTTTCAATTTTCTTCTCTTCTCAATTCTGCATTCATTCCTTCAAAGTGCTACATTGACAAACATTTTTCGTTTCGCGGTCGTTGCTTTCGTGGTCGATATTAGCTTGGATGTACATGGCCATCATAATTCATGTGCATGCGTCATATGCTGACTTAAAAGCATTCAACTGGCATCGCTACAATTCTATCAGTAAGATCTTTGAAATTTGCCAATGAATACATCGATCAAATTGAGATAAAGTCGAACGATTCACTTTTTGTCTGTTTTTTCCCCCTTTTCGAACTATCAGTTTTGTCCACCGACAACTACCCAAAGCGATATTAGCAAGTGTGCCATGAGCGCTTTTTTTTTTATGTATACTTATACAAAAGGAAGCGGCCTTCGACCAGGAATAACCAAGTGCTAGGTTACTACGTGGTTAAAGAACTTCAGTGACACGTGCACACATTCATGCAAGTATACATTAACAAACACATACACACATATAAACACTCAGTCAAGTCCCCGCTTACATTTGTTTCTCTATAACTGAGTAAATATACATGCATGCATGTATGTGCGGACATGAAACACCGGTTTCCATTTCAGCCATTTTCTTTCCAATAAAATACACCGCAAAAAAGAAAAAAAATTAAAAATTTCTTTATGAGCATAGCTACATTTATTGTATGCATATATAACTGATTACAAGGCACTACCACTTATGAGGTTTCAGTAATGATTCATGGATCAAACGAACTTCTTTTTACAATTTATATATAGATACCGTCAAAAGGATAAAACCTTTCCATTGACAACAAACAAATATTGATTCCATACCGACATAATTAAGTTCATTTTTGTTCGCCTAAACAACGATTGTTCTCGTAGTCGAAAATTTTAAAATAAACGACTTAATCCTTAAGCCTAACGCATATGTTGTTAAATGAATTCTTTGTATAAAATTGACAAATTGACATAATTCACACGGCCACAAATAAACCACAACAAAAAAAAAAATTAAAATTTTTAAAGAAATTTCATCTATAGTTTTTTAGCTACGGCACTCGAAGAAAATCATGAAAATCGTTTATATTAAAAGTCTAGCAAATCCGTTTCCCTGAAAAGAAAAATCCTTGCTACTGTTACACCTATTTATGTAATCCTTAAATGACGGCAATATGCCAATAATATTATATAATGAAAAAACAATTTCATCCAAATCTTAGTCAGAAGTGCATGTTACTTACGTGTACTTGCGGGGCGACAAAGCGGATAACCCTACGCTTGCAACAGCAGCCTTAAAACTTTCTCATTTGTCTAGGAATTCAGTAGAAAACTAGCATTCGTAATACCCAAAAGAAAGCATCACAAAGCAAGTTAGTCGTAGCCTTTCTTCACACGTGCTGCTGAGAAGCAGACTTGCGGACGAAATCACGCATAAGTGAAATGCTCTTATTTAAGTTGCAATCACTTACCCGATTAAAATCTTTATTTGATAAACATCGGTTGTAGCTCGTCAATCGACGGGGAGGGTTTCAGCCGTCAATGTCGAACAAACTCGATATTGGGAATTGATTATCGACTTGCCGTCAATAAAATGTGCATACATCTTACAATCTGATGATAAATCTTTCGCGTTTCTGCCGCATAACATATTCATAGTATGATCGAGTTTACTAGACGACAGGTCAAATCAAGTATAAATCGGCCAATGGATACATAACTCCTTGAAAACTCAAAAGTTACCGATCAAATCGCGCGATCTATAAATTCTTGCTTCTATTTTTTTGCCGATGCCTTTCGGAAAGCAGTTTTCAAGTGGCCGTTCCATCTTCACCTACGGCACACAGGCGCGTGTCCATTTCGCTATTTAACTTGAACATTTTTATGTGTTGCAATTGTAATTGTATTTGTATTTGTATTTGTAATTTGTACTTTGCCTTAATACAATTGTAACACCACTGCCGCACGCAATGCTATAAACGGAAATGCAAGTATATATATATATATATATATATATATATGTATATATATGCATATAAGCATATCTTAGGCCTATACATTTATATTAACTGACATGAACGTACACGACTGCTTTTCCTGCCTTGCTATCAACTTTATTCAATTTGCACCTATGCAGATTTCTGCTGTTACACGCTCTTCCCGCATATATCCGCTATGTTTGCAGGGGACTATGATGTGTATGTGTAATGGTAATAATGCCAAGTCTCTCATCCACTTAATATCGTGTATGCGTTTGGTTGTGTTTGTGTGTTTTTGCTTTGTTTTTCATATGATGTTAGCTCGTGCATAAAATTTCTTTTGTTTGTGTTGAAAGACTAGAAATATTCGAACAATAAATAAAAGTTTTATAATTGTTGATTTTTATAATATAAGAGAGAACTATATTCACTGTAACATTTTATGACTAGCTATGCTGTCTGTGTTCGTTTGTTTGTTTGTATTATGTATACACAAAATAAATTTTTTACCTTCACTTTGTCGCTTTTAATTAGTACAACAGTTAAAAAAAACCAAAAACAAAAGAAAAAAAAAGAAAGAAAGACTCTGCGAACTTGGTAATTAAGGAAATCAATAATTATATACATAAATATTGAAAGCATTCAAATGAAATAAAAACTTTTCAGCGTTTCCTATAAAAATGAACAAACATTGCCATACTTAAATACAGTAAAAGAAAAAAAAAAAAAAAAAAAAACATGAAAATATTGATAAATTATTTCCGCGACCAAGTAAGGAAAAAAAAAATGTGCGTCGTTTTATTCGGTCGTATGATCAGTTCAAGAACTCTCCTTAACAACATTTCGACACCTTTTTCCCATAGAATGATTTTACAAAATACCTTCTCTTACCTTACGCCCGGACCACACCCTGCATCATTCTGATGATTGAAATCTTTTCTTTATGATTTGCACACAAGTAATAGTCGCTGGACATCAAATCTAGAGAATACGAAAAAAACGTGCACTTTGGAGGAGTTTCTTTATGAATAAAAGTGCATACGTGCCGTTGGTCATTACTATGGAGCCTATTACCAAGATTTTACACGAGAAAAGCTCCAAAATGTAGTTCATACTCGCCCACAAATTTATCGTTTTCAACCCCGAAGCCAAGATTTGTGTAGAAGAAGAGTTTAATGAAATTCGAAATGGATTTGAATGTCTGTCATGCTGGGATGGAAAGTCACTCATATGATAATAGGCGCCGTCGTCAACTTCATTTGGGGTTTTTGTGTTGAAATTTTCTCAACTTTATTGCAATTTCAATAAACACATTCATCATAATTAATTATCATGATCGCACAGTGACGAACCTAAACAATTAATCTGTTTATTTTATTCGTTGTTCGTGTACAAAAAATTGCACAAACACTTACTTTTCTTTTGTGTGTCCGTCCGGAAAAACAAAAAGGAAATTAAACAAAATCAGAAATTCGTTTTTTTTTTTCTGTTTCACAATTAATTTGAAGCAAATCCGGTAACCAACCATTTAATGCTTAGATATCTACCATGGACATGTTATCCCTGCAGAGCAGAGTGCACATCCAGCAATCAGATATTTATAAATGTGTGTAATACCAGTATAAAGAAAAAGTTTACACTTCATTTTCTTCACATTTTACGAGACCATACGTTTATGCTTTTAGATCTATGCACGTGTATATGCGTGTGCCATAGGCTCTCTTTCTTTCTTTAGTTCGGCATAACTTACGTAGCGTTGCTGTTTGTTTGATAATAATTTCGTGGCAGTTAAATTTGCATAAAATTCGCACACATATACACATATGCAAGTATGTGTCCGGGTGTAAACTTTTTTATTTACATTTTTAAGCTGACGTATACAAAGCTATTAAAATAAAGCTACACACATGCTCAAGCACACATTCGCACATGCATACAAAATGGTTACATAAAAATTTAATGCATATTAAGTCAAGTACGATTTTGTTGCATTTTCATGTAGAAACAAGACAAAAACAAAAATGATTGAGTAAAGGAGTTAAAGTGTGTTTTTCTAAAATATAAAAAAATGCAAGAAAACAATGAAAAATTCGTAGAATTCATAAAAACAATTTTTAACTTAAATTTAAATTTTTTAAAGATCTTATCTCAGTAATCTAACGCTACTACGCGCACAAGTCCCATTAAGACAAATTACTTATTATGTTAAATGAACAGTTTATAGATCCTATCGCGAGCTAATAGCACATTTAATGCACATTTAAAAGAACTAACGAACAGAACGAACTCCACTTTGAATGTCAGTGTAAAGCGTTAGCAGCTTTTGGTCAAATATTAATAAATGTCGAAGAAGTTGCGGTTATGCGGTTTTTAAAAGTCCGAGGAGGCCTGATAGAATATAAACCGTCCGTGCGTCGTAAAGATCTCACGGCTTTTGAGGCCAATCACAATGCGACCTATTTTCTAAAAGGGAGAAGAGCAATATCTGGAGACAATACAATGGAGAGAATAGCATACGTTAGCTTACTATTGCCGCCGTATTCTTGAGCAAATTCTGTAATATGCGCTCGCATGCCGTCCTGTCATAAAATCTCGCCAACGTGCCTTTGGCAAAGAGATTCCATTCGAACGAAGCAATTCTCATAACTTCCTACACCTAGCTGTAGGTCCTCCAAGCCACGATTCTTAGAAAATTAATTTCAAATGCTTGCAAAGACATTGACTAAGCGCGTATTCGACAAATTTCGGCAAAATCACCTTCCGCAGACATGCTCAAGCGACCGCTGATCAAGCATCGATCGCATGGTGCGTGCATTTCATATTCACCGCATTCATAACATTTACGTATAACGGATTTAAAAAATTACATCGACTTGTACATATGATGCATATATGCTAACGATTTCTATTTTCATTTCTTAGTAAATTTACGCTTTTTATCTTTTGTTTTTCTTGCCTTCTTTTTACGACCAATAAATCGAAACAAAATCACCATAAATATGCATTAAGATAAATAAGCAAAATTATTGCTTACTTAAACAAAAATGTAAATAAAGAAAAAAATACATATATATATATATATATAGTATATATAGTATATATATATAGTGTGTCCGTCAAATAAATGCCAACTGCAAGCGCAAAAATAAAACTGACAACCTGCTAAATTGTTTTAAGTCGGTTCATGATAACGATGACTGATGACTGATGACTGATGACTGATGATAATTACAATGGAAGCGCTGAGATGGGAGTATTGAAAGATTATCATGTTTGCAATCATTGTCGGAGGTGGTGTTAAGTCTTCAACATTTAACACTTTCAAGAACATAGGAAGAAGAGAAAGGCATAGCAAATGATAAAATTATTAAGAACATTAAGCCTGGCAGAAAGCTTCTGCCAATAACCAAAAATCTCTTGTCGCATAAGCTACATAAGCTACACGAAAAGAACAAATTGTATAAATGTGAAACTTAAAGAAGCAAACATCGTTCAAATGAAATCGTAATCGAAAGTATTTCTTAGTTAAACTCGAACTCTAACTAACTGCTAAATAAAATATAGTGATGGATTTAAGCAAATTTGCGAATATTCGACTGTAGTCTAAGAAGTGGTCTCATGGCACAACACAATGTTTGTTTAAATTGTTACTAATGACTTGCAAACACGACATGCACGGATACTTAATTAGCGATCAAAATACAATCAAATTGTAGCAAATTATGAAATTTTCAAGTCACGTTTCTGTAATATATCGATCGATCAATAATTTCTGAGACTAAGTAAATCAGCGAATAAAATTCGATTGAAGTTATCAACGTAGTTGCTTTCACTGCAACTGATTCTATAACCAATCCAGCGCTTTTCTAACATTTCCCTACAGGCTTTAGAGATCTATTTGGCAAGAGTTGCACTCGTATGCTTTCAAGATCCAAAATGACGTCATCATTTAATGCAAGTCTTGTTTTGCTAGAGCATTCTTTCGAAATTTTGCAAGCATGTAGATCCTAGGGTCCAGATTCGAAGAACGCGATGGGTGAGGCGGCAATTAGAACTTGTATGCATGCAGTTTTTTTATTCCAGCCATCCAGTCCACTGTTTCGAAATAACATTCTCCATCTCACTGTCTTCTGATATCTTTAGATTTAGTGATATCTTGTAACTTCACTTTTCGCTTGTCGAGAATGAGCACATCTTTTAGTAATCTTCCGTAACTTCGCGACACTTATGAAAAATACTTAGCACAATTACAAATCGTTGCTAATCGAACAACAAGATAACCATGTTTTCGACCCAGAAATAGCCCTTATTTCAGAATAACAAAATGATAAAAATTTCTTATTCTATTCGTTACTTTGATCGTCACTGTAAATTTAATACTCTACCAGCTTAAGTTAGTC
>CCAG010015818.1:0-56803 GCA_001077435.1 Glossina morsitans morsitans
AAAGAAGTAAATACAAGTTAGTCTTAATGAAGTAAGTGTCTAAACACAATACAAACCTAAATCGATTCGGAAAATGAATCTGATCATGTCGGTATAATAAAAGGTGAGTGAATTTTAAGTCGTTGTCGGTGTAGCACACATCTAAGCAAAACCTAATACACCCTGTATTACACATAGTACACGGTGCAGTACTAATAACTTGTGCAAATTTTTAATGGAATGCGACACATAAACATTTTGCTAAAGAATTTATAATTTTTGTATGATTCACATACCATTTGATGGGAGAATTATATCAACCAATGTGTATAGGATTTATGTGCGTAGAACAACACCGAAATATGCAGGTATAAGTAAAATTGCCTTTACATGTAACAAAGGTTGTTTGATCCCATAGAGGGCGCCTGCATGTATAACGCCATTATGGCCGAGGAATTCTTGCACCTAAGCAATTACCGCAAAGAAAAGTAAAAGAAGAATTGGTGCGAGAACTTTATTTTGTTTTTGTAAATCTTCCTTCCGACCGGGTATTTTTTACCAGATTGCATTAAAATCGAAGCAGAGAGAAAAACGATATTAAACTGTTTCCTCCCCACAGTTTGGAAACATGTCATCATTATATCAGTCATTCCTAAGGGAGATTGCGGTCGTGTAAATTTTTAGATCGTTCTATTGTTTGAGTTTACAAAAGCGGTTTAGAGCGAGTATCCAGCAGAGAGTCTAAAGAATACACAGCCTCTTAACCGATCGTTGTTTTTACTTTCTTTTATTATCTTCGTTCTGGACTTTATTCATTTGCAAAAAAAAATAAAAAATCATTTTTATTTTAATAATTCTTAGAAATTTTTTCACAATTCTTGGCAAATAGTCAAAAAACATGTGCAGTGCAAATATTAATTTTTTATGTTTTTACATCCATTCATTTGCACAAAACTGAATATGTTTATTTACTCATTAAAATCTTTTAAATGCATTACAAATTTCTTGACAGGCCGGACTTTTGTACGCAGATGAAATCTGCGCCGAACGATATGTACGCAAATCGATTGAGTTCGTTGTTATCCTTGCTATTATTATGAAATGACTTATCAATCAGGGGATGTCCCTTATGCATGTAGAAACGGTGACGGTCAACAAACGTACTAGATAGAGGAGGCGGGAGTGAGATATAGGACGCGAGAAGTTTCATACAAATATTTTTAATTTTTATAGCTTTTTGCTTTAACTTTTAATTGCTTTTCCCGAGGAAAATGGGAAACTGTATGACTTCAATGAAACTTTGTGTTGGTGTACAGCAAAAAAAAAAGTTGTTGAAAACTCTTCTGGCGTGCATCTAAACAAAATCTGGGTTTTGACGGCAGACTAAAGTGTAAAGAGCAAAAGAGGTCTTGGAGTGCCATGTTAACGTACACCGTGTATACATAAGGATTCATGCACCACGTGGCTCATCTTTATAACCACTCTTGTATATCTTCTCGCAAAACTCGATGGAGACCATTGCTTCATTTGCTACTAGAGCGATTTTCGTACGCACAACAGGTATATCCAACCGAGACACATTGATTCAATCTGACCAGTACACAGAAGCAATTATGGCCCTTCGCCCTTACGAACTTGGGTTGAGATTCGTTAGCCTCTTCCGGTTGCTGCTTTTAGCCCTACTTTCATTAGAAAAACGTACGGTTTTCTAAGATGTTTTCTTCTTAGTGAAGTTAAGAAATAGTATCATTGCCACTGGCTGGCTTTGTACTAACAAAGAAATAAATTTGAATATTCCTGATCGTTCTCCGAAAAACTTTATTTTCATAAAATACAGTCGCAATAGTAGAGAAGTAGGTAAGAAGAGAGCTCAAATTTCAAATACAGTAGAATGTATTTTGGTCGCAACTATAGTTAGTGGTCAGTCGGTAAAGGCATAACGCTCACCGAGCGGGCAATCATCTACTAGGGTACGACCGTTACCTTCCTATCTCTTTCTTCACTTCTTTCTGACAGTCAGCGCGTTACACGAATTAGTGAGTTGTTCATTTTGTGAGCTTCAACAAGTTTCACGGATCCTTTGAAAAAATCTAAATTCCAATGTCCACGTCTTGCTTACGTCATATCTAGAATAATTTTTAAAGTTTCGTATCATGCTTCAATTAAACTAAATATCTTCACTACTATCGGTGGTAAAATTTTTACACTCTTACACCGGCTTAGAGGCTCATTCCTAGGTTGTATCTATACTAGCTATAAGGTGTGGATCTTGGCGCTAGAGGTCTACATGTTTTTCTTTCGATTGCTAATACCTGAATTTTATTCTTTTTATTCTAAGATGTAAATCCAGGTGGCAGCTGATATCGTAGGAATATCAAAATCAACATTTGATATAAAAGATACTTCTGGAGTGAAAAATAGCACGTCTTGACTGGCATTTCGCCAAGGCGCCAAATTAAGATTAGATCTTAAGGTTAGCCTTTATACAAAAAGAGTTGAATAGCGACCCGAAAGACGAACGATATGCAAAGTTAAACCGTTTCGCAATCTTGCACTGGTCAAGAATGTAGCCCATGAGGATTCGTTATATGTATAACGAAACAACTTCTCATCTTCTATTGAGTAAATGAATTCTTCGAAATATATCGAAACGGACGGTGAAAACAGGCGGAGCGAAAAAAGCTTAAGATGCCATCATCAATCAGTGTTTATGACACTGGTTCGAAATCGAAAATTTTCATTTGAAAACTTTTCATGCGCTCACATGCTTTGCATGAAAAAGCTATTGAGAAGGAAATTTTTCAAAGCTTTTTATCAGTTTCGTGGCTAAAGAATTAAATAACGGATGTCGTTTATGAGTAAATACAGTCAAGATTTTTTTTGAACACTTTTAACGACAAAAAAAAATATTAATAGCGATCCAAACTTTATATATTTATAATGTATTATTGAGAAGTATTAAAAGTACATTCGCTGCAAAGATTAATTAACATACGAATACAGTGTAAAATTAAAAAAACTCAAGTTTGTGGAATTTTTTTTTTTAATTATTCAGTGATAATAGTTATTGGTGCTGGTGCTACTGTCTTCTGAGCTGGAGTGCTTATCGCAGGTGATTAGTTTTTTTTTTTTTTTTATTATAATAATAATCGTGTGAAAAAGTTATATCCGACAATGTTCATCTTGTTGTTTTTCTTTCTTTTAAGTTAGTTAAGGAACAAAATTCTAATGAAAGTGATTCTATGTGTGTGCAGAATACACAATAGATCGCACACTATCACTTGATAATAGTTTTATAAATATTTTTGGCTTACTTCCAATCAAAAGCAAATAAAATAATAAATTTAAATTAAATCCAATTAATGACGTCAGTATCAGTTGTTTAAATGAAAATGTAATACATGGATAGGTTAATGCGACTTTGATTGATCGAAATTAATTGATTAAATAGAAATAGGCTTTCCAAAGTTTAACAAGTTTATTGGGACATTAAAATATTTCGGAAATCAAGGCAAACCAGTTGGCTCACAAAATGTTGTTAAAAAGAGGGATTAAGCCATTAAAATCTTTTTGTAATAAGTGGACGCAAGCAACTGACTGAAGGGGAAGAGGAGAGCAAAATCGTTGCACTTCCTTTTAAGACAAATGGGAGAACAACAGTGATCGTCATCGTAGGAATATTCAAACCTATCTGGATTCGTATCAAAGCAAGCTTATCCGTAATGAACGTTGGAAAACCTGCCAAGATCCGAAAGATTTTCTTTCAATCAACTAATCGCCCATCTGCTCTACGTCTGTTCTGCCTTGGCGATCAGAAGACATAGAAACAAAGACTTTTTACATATTAGCACGTGGGAAGATTCTTTTCAAAACATTGGCGAATGTGTGTGCGCAACATTACCTTTTCGTGCATTTTCTTATTTAAACCAGTCCTTATTTATAGAACAGTTCGTTTGACAACAAGATTTTGTAAAGCTTAGAACGACAACTGCTTTTATCTTTACCTCACTCACAATCTATTTAGCACTTGCGTTGACAGGGCGAAGCGACTCGTTGGTATTACATTGTGCCACCAAGACAAAAAAGCAGAAGTCGATTATTCGCTTATAAACATCGGAGATACCAGTCAGCAACTTGTAGTAAACATTTAACTACGCCTCTTACATATCTAGCACGAATCTGAAGAAGAGTTCAATTGTGAGCAAATACGCATTTAAACAATTTCCTCTTTGTGCAGCGCTATTAATTAAACCGTTTTCTAAAGGCTTCCTGCAGTAGAAAAGCCCGGTTACTGCATCTCTGAGCTGTGTCTACGGGCATACCAATAATAAAATTCATTTTATCTAAGCAAGATATGCAAGCAACTTAAGGGTTTCCTTTCAGTTCATATTAGGACTCTGTGGATCTTGCCATTAATTGAGTTATTTTTATTTCATTGTCAAATCGTAATCAAATTGGTGTGCGTGCGTTTATGAACGTTTTTTATTTGCGACATTTTTTCATGTTGTCGAGTTAGTTAGCGCTCGTACCACTTCCAATCGTGTTCCAAATTTCTTTTTAATAACGTAAATCAAAAAAAGGGTACGCTTTTACATAGATATCAAAAGCAGCCTTACTGCCCATTTCCAAACATCTGAATGAATGCCAGTATATATTAAGAAGCTTGACTTGTCTTCAAACGTTTGCTTCTTTTTAAATATGTCTATGATATGACAAAAGGTATGAGCAACATGCGACGAATGGAAAACTTTTCCTTGGAGCTCATTGCTAAACAATGGATATTCCCGATCAACGTAGGCTTGTCAAACATTATTCGGTTTACTCATGTATTCGTTTATCACCCAAGAAGTCGCAAAAGTGTGGAGTAGCAAACTAATATAATGCAGTTACCTTCCTTAACGACATTGTAGCGGACATCAAATATCAACAAACCATTTTCGCAGCAATTATCTGTCCATAGGAACTTGAAGGCATTAGAAAATTTCAACCTTTCATAAGACCGAACTTGGATGAATTCAATGTCAAGAAACTAATAGTTCCTTAATATGCTAGTGGTGTTATAGACATGGCATGGCCTTCTAATAAGACGAAAAAAATTTATTGGAGGATAAAAAATGAATTGAGAAATTTCGAATTTCCTAGCCGGAGAGACGTGAGCCAAAAGACAAATATATTATGTAAATTGTTTTGAGGCATCTATTTAAACCTATTTAAACATACATGTATGTACAAGTAATTATAACTTTACAAACGCATAAACTAAGTTGTTTTGTTTATAGTGGAGGCCAGTTGTGGTCCATGCCAAGCAATCGTTTGGTCGCTTCATTTCTGTTATTTATAAATAGTTTTTCGGAGCTGCCGGCGAAAATAGTGTCGCCGCTGTGAATTATGGGAGGTAAAGTTTTCCATTTCTTTTTTAATCGCTACACAATTCACGCGTTTGTTTTTGCGCAATTCTTTGGTTGCTTTTCCTTTCTATACTTAGCTGGGAAAATAAATGTATACTTTTTCTATCGTTCCATTTGCGACATTCAGGAATATGCCTAAAATACTCACTAATATATAGCAATATGTATGTTTGTCCCACTATCCGGGCTGCCCACCGATCGACCAACGCAGCAACGGTAGAGGATGTCTATAATATAAACTCATCTAAATTTCTTGGGCTGGCATTGTCTAAAGGTCAAACTAAGGCGAGAACAGAAAGGTCCTTCGATGGTTTATTTTTCTCTTATTTATTAGGGTTATTTTTTAGGGTTGTGCAGGATATGCCAAATTGGGCTGACACTTTTATTTTTAATGAAGCTCAGCTTGTTTTTTCTTTTCGAGAATAGTTAAGTTTAGATGCGAAACCAAACCTGTTAGAAGCGTCTTGGTGTTGACTGCCGGTATGTTTCAAATCATACATATAAACATTCTTTCTTCTTCACAAGTTTTTTTTTTTTTAAAACCGGTCCATTGTCAGCCAAAGGTAATAATAAACAAGTAAAAGCACTATTAAGGCATCACGGCCAATGACTAAATAACTTACAGGGCCGGGCAAGCATTCATCTAACGACTTTTCCAAATAAGGAATTATATGGAAAGTGGTTGAAAAAGTGGTCCGATCCACACCTCGTTCAATAACAGCCTTCGTCCTTGGGCTTAAACATGTCAGTATTCCAAAGTGTAGATTGAATATAAGAAAACAAGACGGACAGGCGGTCATATAAGCAGATGGTGGTCATATCAGCAGACGAGCCTGGGTCGATTCAAAAGCTGACTCTGGTAACATGGCAACAAAATTGATGATTAAAAAGTATCGTATTAGCTGCTGATCTACTAGTTGACCGACTGATGTCGTTTACATGCGCTACGTTAAATATTTATACTAAAATTTGGAACGATATCATCTGCAAGTAGTAAATTATTATTTCCATTTATTTATTTATATTTTTCTCTCTCGTTATAGGCAATGAGCAAACATGCCTTATGAATATAAAAATTTATTTGTTAAGTTTACAATAAACCCATATTTCGCACATAAATCAAGCATAAGAATGTTTTCAAGTTTTAGAATAATAGATACAGACGGATTCAGACCAACATGATGACTGTAGTCGTTTTCTTGTTTACAGATCGTTTGGATATTGGGGGTGATGTTATATATGAGAATTAATATTTTCATTACTTAACTGTAATGCATGGTTGTATGTGCGTTTAGTGAAATACAAATTATTAAATGACTTCTCTATCGAGTACCAGATATTCTTAGATATTATTAGTAAATTGATAGTTTGATAAAATCGCCAACCGATAGACATTTGATTTATGTTAATCGATGTCTGAGAGCTTCATCGAAGAGAGAAGGATTCCCATATATACACTTGACTGAATTAGCCGTATGTCATATGTATTTTCAGTTCAGTATCTTTCAATACTTACCGCAGTGATCAACACACGGAATTTCACAATTTGAACGAATTTTCGGCTTTTGTTCATTCAATTCTTTTTTTTTGTTTTTTTTCGTTTTTTTTTTTTTAAATCCACACGGTCAAAAAAAAAGCAAAGAAATGTTTGCAGAGAGGATTGTGCGTAGTTGATTGTTGTTTTTGTGGACGACGTAGTCTAACCTATTTATAAACTGAATTATTCATTATTGTGTCTCGAGACTTTCGTAGGCTTGCTTGTACAACAAAAGAAAACGAAAAGAAGAAAATTGTGTCATCAATATAATCCTAATAATTTAGTTTTCGATTGTTGTATTAATTTTTTATTATAAAATTTTCAAATTTTCTTAAACTGATTCGTTGCGTTTTATTCTCATTTTCAGTTATTTTAGCATAGATGAGAAAAATCCTTAAAAGTTTTATAATTTTGTATTAAGTAGCTGAGCTATAAAAGGAAAAAAGAAGAAGAAGAAGAAGGGTACAGTAATGGATCACACTCAGCAACACAATGTTGGTTATGATAGTACACAACAGCAACAGCAACAGCAACAGCAACAACAACAGCCAAAGCCGTCATTGCCAAATTCAAATACCAGTAGAAATGTTCGCAAGCCTAAGCCATACGTGAAAATAATTGAGCAGCCAGCAGGTAAAGCTTTAAGATTTCGTTATGAATGTGAGGGACGCTCTGCTGGCTCAATTCCTGGTGTCAATTCGACGTCCGAAAATAAGACATATCCAACAATTGAAATTGTCGGTTACAAAGGAAGAGCTGTGGTTGTGGTGTCTTGTGTTACCAAAGATGAACCATACCGGTAAGTTCTGGACTTGGTAACAATCTAAATTGAATTGATATTCACAGCTAAATCTGTTTGCAGACCTCATCCTCATAATTTGGTTGGTAAGGAAGGCTGCAAGAAAGGTGTTTGCACAATAGAAATAAATTCAGAAACTATGCGAACGGTATTCAGTAATTTAGGCATACAGTGCGTCAAGAAGAAAGATATTGAAGCGGCGTTAAAGGCACGTGAAGAAATACGTGTGGATCCTTTCAAAAGTATGCATTTTAAATGGCGATATTTAAAAATCTATTCTCCTTTACGTTCCAATTTATTCTTCGTTAGCTGGATTTCAGCATCGTTTTCAGCCATCCGGTATAGATTTGAATTCGGTAAGATTATGTTTTCAAGTATTTATGGAAGGAGAGCAGAAGGGTCGTTTTACGCAACCTCTCCCACCAGTAGTGTCAGAACCCATTTATGATAAGAAAGCCATGTCCGACCTCGTGATATGTCGTCTATGCAGCTGTTCAGCCAGTGTGCTCGGTAATAATCAGATTATATTGCTATGTGAGAAGGTGGCTAAAGAGGATATATCAATACGGTTTTTCGAAGAGAAGGATGATCAAGTCATTTGGGAGGCATACGGAGATTTTCAACATACCGATGTTCACAAACAAACTGCCATCACATTTAAGACACCGCGCTATCACAAATTAGATATAACCGAACCGGCTAAGGTACAGTACGATGATTTTCTTCCTTCTTCCCCCAAATGCAGCCAATAATTTTTTACATATTTTCTGTAATCAGGTTTTTATACAATTGAAGCGACCGTCAGATGGAGTTACTAGTGAGGCACTTCCCTTTCAATATATACCATTAGATTCAGGTAGGCATCGTTTTTGGGATCTTCGTCGGAACTTGAAAAGGAAACCCGACTTAGATATTTTTCAACAAATTCTCAATGTTGATCGTGAGATACAGCAAACTGCTGTTACGAGTAGTGAAATAATCGATCTTAATACACCAACAGGAGAAGAAGAAGAAGAAAATCTTCAAAACAATCTTTCTGATATCAAGACTACACTGACACTGACAAATGACCCAAAGCACGCGGTGACAGAAGACCGTAATTCTTTAGAGATTGATTCAATAATTGAAGAAAAAATACGTGAACTTGAACAACAACAAATAAAGACAGAAACTTCTATAAATCCATCACGGGAATTTTCAACTAACATAACACAAGATGAAGCGAAAGCTGCTTTTGAAATGAATACCTCTGCGACTGGTGAGATACCTTCATTTACAATTACTGATAAAATAAACGAATGGATGAAATCCAGTGAAAACAATCAAAAAGAAACAAATGGCCCTTTACCGACCGACAATAATGAAGAAGATAAGACATTGGATGAAATTTTAGAACAAGTAGCTGAACTTGATGAGATTTATTCGGATCGTGTAACGCGCCGCGATACTTATAATAGCGCCCTTTTGAATGAATTAAATGATATGGACACCTGCATAGCCACAGAAGCAAGTAGAAATTTGGTGGATGGCAGCCAAACTGCCATGGAAGTCGATGAAAATTTCGACGATGCCGCCACCTACACTAGCTTACAGATTGCCTTTAAGAATCCTATTACAATACCCATGGACGATTTAATACCAGAAACTATGACAGAGATAGCTCAGCACTATGACCCAGTCGAAGTTAGAAATTCGCCAGTAACAGACAGTATTCGAATACAGAATGCACAACCATTACAAGGTCCACCCAGACCGCCAGCACCAACAAAATTTACTTCGCCTTTCATGCACGTAACAGCAGCCGAAGAGGAAAAGGTACCACCTTTACCACCTAAACGTCTGCGTAAACAAGATAGCAATGCGGAAAATCGTTCCATAGAAGCCAATATTGGTGATACATCAAATCGTCCCCAACGTCAAGCTCCCCCATCCATTATTATAATGAAAACACCTGATCAATCACCACCCACTAAACGTTTGCCACCAAAGCCTGATGCGAATAATTGCAATACTTTACCGAAGCAAAAAAAGCCTGGATTCTTTTCAAAATTATTTTCCAGACGGAAAAGCAAATCTGACCTCAATTCCGCTTCAGATCAAGTAATTTCAAAAACTGGCTCGAAAACGAACACTCCTGCAGACAGCAGAGAATCCAGTTTTGCTAACTTTCACTTAAATGATCCGAATCGGTCATCTATACGGTCCGCTAAATCTCTGCAGCCATCATCGCTGCCTACCAGTCCTCTTGGAAAAACCAATAAAGTCGGTAAACCAGTAGGTCGTAGTGTAAGCAGTGTATCTGGTAAAAGGCCGGCTCATCTCAATGCGGATGTCATACATATACCTCTTAAAGGTGATAGTACGAACAGTTTACCACAACAAGAAGACTATTCAAAGGCCAGTACACTAACGCTGAGCAATACACTCGACCGCAAAACTGTGTCTGCGTTGCAACTAGCTGACATACCGATATGCGAGGGCAATATGGAACTGGTAGCAATAGCAGATCGGCAAAGTTTGCGCAATCTCTGCGAAGGAGAATATAATGTTCAACTCGATCCGGACGTTGATTTAACCGAAGCTGAACACTTTGCCCTCTATACGAGTGTGCCACCGCAGGCAACGGTTAGTGAATTCGATGAAACTTCTGCTTATTATGCTGCTGTAGACGGTGGTGAAATTTTAACACCCGAAGAATTGGCTGAACGTTTAGTGGCTGCAAATCGTATAAATTAATTACACCGCTGACTCATTCTAATCAAAGATAATATCGATCTTAATCGGGAGGCGCTTTACTTCCAGATCAATATTAACTCTTTTTTTTTAGAATGGATACGAGTCGTTAATTTGTCAATGTATGCTTTTTGGCATATTTTGATAAAATATTTTGTCTTTTTTTAAAAGTATCACAATGAAAAGTTAAGCCAAAGGAGAAATTCTACGACGGCTGAATTTCATTTAGTTGATATAACGAAAAACAGTTTATATTTTTAATATATTTATAAACTCGTAAAACGATAATGTGCATGATGTGCATGAAATGCATATCTGAAATTATGTAACGTTTTTGGCAATTAAAGTTTATACTTTTACAGAATGTAACCTAATAACCCAACAAACATTGTTAATGAAACATTGTATTGTAAGCAAACATTTTATTCTATTGTTTTGTAATGTAAAACACATAAGAATGTTGAAACAAAACGCAATGAAAGAATTTGACATTTTTAGATCCTGCGTACTTGAAACGAAAACGTCAAAAAAGCAATGGTGATCCGATTTATACGTTACTCTCACAACAACCGAAGTCCCAGCATCAGCACGATCAATTAGACGCTCGTAAGTTTATAAAGAAATTTCAACATCTCTGTATTGGTGCTGGACTAACTTTTGCAATTAGAAAAAATTTTAACTTGTATTTAGTAAATCGTAACTTGTTAACTTGTAAATTATGGTGACGGGTTGAATGCCGCACAACTATTTCTAGACAGATTGCCTTGTTGCAGTCATGTTTTTCTTTGGTTTGAATTCTTAATGAATGGTTGACCTTCCATTCAAATCGAAAACCTTAGCAATTGTTATATAAAAGTACCTTATACGCCTTGGCCTCCACATCAGATTAGTATATGAATATATAAAATTTGACTTTGTGTAGCGTTGATACATTTTGGCTTTTGCAATTACAATATTCTTTGAATGGATTGCATTTCATTAGCAGACATCGTTTCATTATATTTGCGAAACTCAATCAAATGTTTTCTCCTCAAAAAAAAAAACCGGTACTTTTTTTGCCCCAGCTGTTTAGCGGTTTGCCTATTTTTCCAATTTTTTTTATATAGAAAGCTTTATTTTATATGTTGCAAAATAGATTGATAGTAAGGACGCCACATATACGATATTGATTCAATGATTATTAAATTGAAAACTTATAGATGAAAAAAATGGCGGAGAAAAAATCGAGCGAATAATGCAAGCGGATCACGTTCCTCTTTCTTGTGCTCTCTTATAATTCTCCCTAACTAATATCGCGCTAACTTATTGTGTAAGGAACATCCTCTAAAATAAAAAAAAAGGCGCTACTGGACTATAGCGTGTGGAATCATTAAAATTTAATCCGTCTCGACTGAACATTATCACCGAATTGCTCTTGTCGGAAGTGAAGATCAGTGATTAAAAGTAAGCTAAGTTCCCAATGTTTTTTATCAGTTATTATTAGGGAACTTGATTTAGTCCTTTACGATTCGAATTTAAATATTGACTTTCTTTGTGATGGAGTTTAACACTCTGTACAAAGAGGCTTTTGGAGTTTAAGCCTGAACCGTTCCATTTTTGATAAATAACAAATATATTTATTTATGAAAATACTCAAAAATATGAATAATTAATTTAGTAAAAAGAGTCACTTCCAATATTTCAGAGTTTAATCTCTTCTGTTCAAGATTTCATATCTGTATGCGAAATGCCTTAAAGACAGATAGCGTTAGATTAAAATCTGAAAAAATGGAAGTTATAGATGGTTTTTAAAACCTTTTATATAACTTGGAATTTATAAAAATCTCTTCATAGAAACTGTAATGAAAAATATTTTCGAAATATTTGATGAAGAACCCATAAATTTGACAAAAGTGAAGATGACATTTGTTGATTGTATGATTGTAGTATTGCTAGAGTTGTGTATTTAGTTGTGAATTCTCACTATCTTTTCTTTTAAAGATCATTATAGAAACTTTGTGAACGTTTATAGCATTTATTGTTTCATCTATATGTGTAGTAGCGATTTATAGTAAAAGCTTTTTGCTGTGCAAAATGCTTTACAAAGCTCTTCGGCGTATTAAAATTTTGATTTGGATTTTTGATATATATAAATATATATGTATATTTGCTTGAATGGTTCAGAACAATTTCTTTCCAAGTAACTATGTAAACTTGATACAGAAGAGAAATAATTTTCTTCTATAACAAATCTCTTTTTTCATCATTCATACACTCTCTCACTCCATTTCATAATATCTTCGATTACTTGTTTATAATAACTTCGATTCCATTGGAATTATCCATAAGAGTTTCGAAAGGTTGTAGTGTTGTACTGTTTATATATGTTTGTCTGCCGCACTGTCTGTGGGCGTTTTCAAAGTAACTCAAAGAAAACATTTACTTCTGGATTCATAGGTGAATATCTATATAGACCGGATAAATTTTGAAAACACGCCTGACACTGAAAAATTTTTAAAAGCCTCAAAATATTGCTCTCAAGAATTTACAATCCATAGCGAATATCGAGACGAAAATTTTTGCATATATGTTTATCAAGGTTTTTCTAATCTTCAACACAAAAGTGAATTCAATGGGTTTGCTAACAGGTCCAATCTGCTTGAGTACACAAATGTTTCGTCTCCTTGTCGTGAACATCACCGTGTTACACGAATTGGGGACATCCCCTGATAGATTGGTCGTATTAAGAAGAAAAAATGAAAAACATCTTCGGCATTTTTATACAGAGGCCCGAGGTGAAATAATTCTCTGTAAAGTTTTTTCTACTGCATGGTTCTATTTTTAAATATTAGTAAATGAATAGATTGTTACACATTTTTTTTACCGATTTTTGCTTTTGAAAAGCAAAAATTTTAAATACATTTTATGCAAATCTCATAGTCTTTTTGTAGTTTTAAGTAATGATAGTTATATTATGATAATTATATTAAATTATTTAAATCAAATATAAAAACGAACATTATTGTATATTTTCACCTAGATATGGCCGGAATTAAAATGTGTATTAAACAAAAATAAAATAGATACTTGAAAAAATTGCGTTTTTTCATTGCAGGCAATCAGTTATTGTAAAGCGACTTAGTCACGTTTTTGTCTCATTTTTAATTTATTTTATTTACTTTACATATTTATTTATTGTCACATTTGTATTTCCCGCCAAAATAATTAATTATATTATGCAAAATAAACGATTGCTGGCTAATTAATTATTATAAATGCACGCATTTATCTTACTATTAACTTTTCATTCATCAACAAATTCATCAAAAGGGAACTAATTCATAAATATTACCAGAATAATCGGATCAGATTTGTACTTTTAGAAAATTGCAATTTTTTTTTTATTTTTTGTATCTATTATTATTTTGATTTAAACCAGTAAAAAATCGAATCTTTTATACCCGTCTCCGCCATCCGCGATATTTACTTTACAAGTAGCACACTTAGCTCGCCGCATTCTAGTCTCCAAGTCCTATTTGATATCCATTTGATTATACCGCTAAGAAAAAACGAACCCGTTACATTGTATTTTAGAACTAACACATTTTTGAACAAACCTTCATATCATCATGTGGGTAGTTCTGTCTATCCTATAAGTAATAACCAGAAAACAAAAAAAAACATGAAAAAATTACTTTCAACTTTTTGCAGGCGTGACCGATTTTTTCACTTTTGTACAGATGCTGTACGGACCCCCCGTAGAATATATGTGCAAGTTTTTATGGTTATATCTGTTGTAGTTTATAAGTAACGAGACAAAATGAAATTTTTTTGGTTTTTGAAAACGTAAGTGGTCTCAGATCGTATTATACTGTGGCTAACAGATTTGTCCCACCTTCAATGTTAATCCGCATGCAAGAATTTCCAATATTTCTACCGAATCTGAAGCCGACAGTCTTATATCTGAGACTGGGAGAGTGTCTACCACAGATAGCCGGACGGATATATTTAAACGGTCTCAGACCACTGTGGTTAACCGATTTGTCCCATCTTCAGTGTTAATCCGCATGCAAGAATTTCCAATATTTCTACCGAATTTGCAACTGGGAATATGTTTACCACAAGCAGCCGGACGGACATATTTAAACCGAGTTTGGCGCCCATCAAGGCTGTATATAGTGCGTGGGGTCTTTGGAGGTTTCTTTTGGATCCTTTTGCAATCGATTTGATAAAATGAAAATATTCCTCATCGTTCGGTGAGGTAATGAGTACGCAAAGGCTTAACATTGAATTTCAATTATCTAATTTGCCTTTAATTAAAAAACAAGAGGGAAGCAAACGTAATTAGATTAATAAATCGATTCTGAATGAAGCGAAGATCACTTTCCACTTTCAATCGTCAATATCAGCATAGGGATATGTGAAATTATCGGTAACGGGCATAGGAAAAATGAAACCAAAAAGCTATTTGAACATTATCGCGTTCCAGTAACGTGAGTAAATATCATCGCAATTACCCTTTTCAAGGTAAGTCTTTTGCTTTGAAATTTTAAGAGCGATTATTAAAATTAGTTTGCTTTAATGCGACGAAATTTGCTTACCTAAAAGCTTTCCACCTGTTTTTAAATTATCTAAATATGTCGCAATTCGCATAAGTGTAACCAACATCGCGATTGCTTTTGCTTTGCACTTGCTATCCCTCTCTTAGTATCTGGATGTTTATAAAAATGAATCAAGTTTTACTATAGCGATCGGACTGTTACATTTAATTCGTTAGTATTTGTAAATAATATATAAAAATCTTCTATATTTATATTTTAAATACGGCATTAAATAGTTGCTAAATGGATAAACCTTCAGATACAGGTAAAAATGTTTTGCTTTTTCGGGTTAAAGGCTTTAAACACAAAAATCGCTAAATACATTATAAGGTGTCCTGTTTTCTAGTTCGCAAAATTAATCGTTGCAAGTACGTTACTAGTTTACTACTACGCCTATAATCCACAGCAACAGCAATTTGAAAACCGTCGTTACTTTTTGATCAAATTAAAAATTTTACATGAAATCAATCGACTGACACAACAAAGAAGGGGTTGACCAGTTTTCTTATGCCTTTGCTAATCAGCTGCTAGTCGAAATTCAACTCGAGTCTTTTTCAAATATATCCCGTACAATTATTCTTCCAAATAATATGAGTTATGTTTGTGATTGTTCAGATGTACATTTCTCTTAAATAGTTTTTATTGACTTGTAGACAATATAGAAGCGATTGAGCGATTTTCTAATACTACTGCTATTGAGTTGCTAACCAAAATTTATCTCAAGCCTTTCTAGATGTTTGCTGCACAATTACTTATCCAAATGCACATGAGTTGTATATCAAATTACACAGATACATATTATTTTTATTTGCCTTAAACTGCATGTTGTGTTAAATATCAATTGCATGTATATTTTAATAGACCGTAAGATCGTTCATCTTTAAGTTCAAATATATTTAATAATACTCCTTTATAACTTTAGGTAGAGGGAGTATAACGAGTTGGAATCAATCGAAAAAGCCTGTTATCAAAACGGAACCTAGAGGTAAATAATACTTTTGGCTTTCCCTTTATTATAGTTTTTGTGTGTACGTATATTTCAAACTCAAAATTGATAAAAGAATTTTTGCAATTCCCATTATAAATATTAGAAATAGTCTAGTGTTCGTAGTCTTAGGCTAGCAAATGTCTGCCTAAAGTAGAAAGACACAAGCATTACACGTATATCTGTAATTTACCCTAAGGTCTCCGCGGTTTTTTGCCACTACATGATGTTGTCTCCTACGTATCGGGCAATACTCACCTGACATTTCAACTTACATTATTTGCTCATGTAAAAAGCTGCATTGATTTGAAACTGAGTGGAATATCTGAAGAAATACGCTATGTGGTGCTGTTTTACTATAAAAAGGGTAGAATATGCAAAAAAATCCAGAAAACTTTCTGAAGTGTACGGTGAGAATGCTGTGTGTGAACGCAGGACCCAGAAGTGGTTTAATCAATTCTGTTCCGAAAATTTCGATGTTAAAAATGCATCTCGCCTTCGTCGGCCAGTCGCTGAAAAAAGTCGATAGTATTTTGCAACTGGTGGGGCAAGACCGGCACGCAAGCTGTTAGAAGGCTCTGAACATGAACCATATGCTAGTTTGAAGCCATTTGAAAAGAGCAGGCTACAAAAAGACTCTCGAAACCGCGGAGACTTTTCAGTATAATATATATACATATATATATATAAAGAATCTATTCACACGACTGCAATAATCATTTTTATTGGTCATCTAAAAACGTGAAAATAGTTCCGATTGTTCGATGATTGTAAGTATAGGAAGAAATTCTTCATGTTATCGGCCTCAAGATGGATGTGCCTTTCTCTTGCCGTCTTTAATATAGGAGCGTGGTTGTTAATGCACTTTTTTATACTACTTAGCTTGGAAAACGATAGCCGATTATAAGATTTTCGCGCGCACATCTACGCTCTTACACTGTACTGAAAGTATAACTGTTTATCGCCCATCGATTGACTTTTCTATTGGATTTTAAGACTAAGGATCTTCTAAATTATTTAAATATTAGCTAACTTTTATTAAATTATTTAAACATTAGATGACTTTGATGAAATTATTTGCACAGATGATATTCATTAAACAGCTATAGAAAGTTTATTGATTTAGAAAATCTTTCGCAAAAGCCTCGTAACCACAATTTGCTTTGTCTATAATTTTTATTCATAGATACCTCGCCACAGCCATTTAATTTATATCATGCGCAACATGACGTAACCCAATCTCCGCATTCACCATTATCACCGTGTTGTAATTACAATCAGCCGTCGCCATACGGTATGGTATCTACAACCACTGCGGTTCCGATAATTCCACAGGTGATAGGACAGTACAAGACCAGCCCTAATAGCGCTGGCGCCCCCTGTCGACCGGCACCTAACAACTTGCATGAGTACAATGTATTTAATCAGCAAACTCAAAACACAACAAGTAATTTTACAGGCACGAGTCAATGGGAAAGTAAATTTAGCCCAAATATAATAAATAATAATGACACGATTGGAAATGATGCGACACAATTTCGAATATATAATGCATTAACTGCAGGCCTCAGTAACGCTAATGCAAATAGAACGGATGGAAACTGCGTAGAAACGGTACCGCATGCCAATTGGCCTTTACCGCCGGCTAACTTGGTAAGTAAACATGAGTGGGTAAACATGCATGAAAATTTATCCAAAATAATTTATTCGGTTCTCTTTTTAGTATGCGCAAATGCACCATTATCAAGCCAATCCTGTTGTCGTCCCACCTTGTAATGTCGAACAAATGCAAACCAATAACAACAATCAAAACAATCATAACAACAGTGAGCAAGGACTCAGTAACCTTTTAAATTTCGATAGCACGCAGTTGGTGCGCATTGACACAGAAGATCAACAAATGCTACAATTGAATACTGAAGATCTTCAAATATCTAATTTATCTATATCCACCTAATCATACTTTTCATTTATAACAACAACAACAATAAAATTCATGGTTTCATAAGACATCGATACTTGTCATAATGTCTCAATGCAAACATTTGTTGCAATAAATAAAAGTGTAGAATGTTAGCTTTATTATATAATGTTTAGTTAGTTATAAGATTTTATAGTTAATGTTTTAAATTTGTACTTTCTCCGAGACATATAGAAAAGAATAAAAAAATTAAGTAAACAATTGTTAAATACTTTGAAGTATTTTGAAAATACAAAAACCATCTAAATGCACCACTCACTCGTCTTATTTGCGATGCGCTTTTTTTTATACTTCTCCGCTCAGGGTTTGGCCCTTTAAACCAATCGTCATGTTCTACAATTATCCGGATTAAGCTGAAAGTAGTTTTCCAGCTTTAGAAAGGAACAAAAAACCGAAATCTTTCTCAAGTTTCTTAACTCAAACAAATCTATTCTCGGCAAAGATGTGAAAAAGGCTATTATTGCCAAGAAAATCAAAGGATCAGTGTCTGTACATCACAAAGGAATTAAACATTCTCTTAAAAATCTCTCGCAGTTTTGGTCTTAAGCCTCTGTGGCTGTTCTTGTGACAATTGATTCTGCGTGTACAAGAAAGAGGACATTCCAAAGTGCAGCTTCCACAATCTAGTGGATGAATAAACCGAACGTACACGGGAAAATGACGATTGGTATCTCCTATATACAGGTTGAAACGCTGTTGAATCGCTTGCATCACGAAAGTGTTTCAAGCTAAACAACTAAAGCCAGAGCTATCCTTCCATGAATCTTACTCATAAAAACAAACTCAAAGATAAAAATGCTTTGGCTACGTAGTCATATCGGTTTATTGGGAATTGAACAAACTGGTCGAGTGCTTTTGCACATCTTACCTTCAAAAATACATTGGAAGGAAAGCTGAGGAGCAAATTATGGAAATAAATCTACTATACTATCATCGGCACTATTCCTTTATTAACCCTCATCATTGGTTGCATCATTGTATTCAACAGATATAGGGAAAATGAAGACGAAAACGTTTGCAGAAATTCGCTTTTGCAATACAATTGCAATGAATCCTAAAGAAGTCTTCTTCTCGCATCTCCAATTGTGAACAAATTCTTGCAATAAAGCACATTCTTTATGACTGCCTACAATTTTTCTTTAATAGAAGAATCCCATTCGGAAGAACTGATCCTATGGATGTGTTGAGATTAGCTGTGGAATGTGATATGTATTAAATAGTTAATAGTAGTACGAGTAGTAGTACGAGTAGTACTATTACTCAAACCTGTCTTTGTGTGGTGAATAGGAACCGCATAAACGTTTACTCATACACGGGGCAATAGCTTATGTTCTTTTCTAAAATAGGGTTGCTAGTGCTCAACTTTTTCACTATTAATCTAAAAATCTATTCCATTAGTTTAGATAAAATTACAATAATAATAACAATAATAATAATGCCGTTTAAATAATTTGAATAAATTTTATCCGACTCATAATGTTAATAAACATTAAAACACATAAGATAATACAAACACAAGTGATTTGTTATTGTATAATATGTAGTCTGACAATATATCATAATTGAATGCATTAATCCGGTAAGTACTTTGGAGCTTGTTGCGATAAAACGAAACTGAGTTCCCTTTCGAAGTAGACATATATCTGAAGTACACAAGATCGCTGTTTGAATTTTTATACAATGATTAGAGAATGTAAGTTGGCAAGCTATATATACCCAATATATATCGGTGTATTTAGAAGGAATCTCATTCTATGAACGAGACATGATACGATGCTTGATGATGCAAAGGTTGTCCTAAAAAACTACAAAACATGGTAGCAATGGCATTCATCGCATCATCCCGTAACTTGATGAATAAAATGCTTACAACTTTACACTTTCATTCATTTTATAGCTCTATGAGCTAATACGATGCTGTTATGCCGTTTTTCTTTTTGCAGGACTTTGAAGAGAATTTTGTTTGAGTTCAATTTGCATGAAAGTAATTTTTATTTGTTGACCTTTCACGCCATTAATCGGTCATGAGTTTTTCGGCATTCATTTACGTTACGGCATAGTATGACATGAACGCTGTGGCATTCGAATTTATAGAATCGCATTCATAATTCACTCATTCCAATCCGCTGATTTGTTGAACATTTTGACATTTTTTTGTTGTTTTTCTTTCACAATTCAAATTTTTCCTCGTCCATTGTATATATTAAATATTCACCATGAGATTTGAACGACAGAGCAAATGGTTTTTCTAAATCTATCATGGATGATGTGTTTATTTATTTCGTCCGTCCGTCCATCCACCTTTTTTTTTTCAGCTACGTTCTCTGAAATGGTAGTGTGACACATAACAGTAGAGCGCGAAAAATATTTATTAGTGCGTTATTCTACAATTTTTTTAACATATCTAGGAAATTAATTTAAAGACGAAAAAAATTTATTTGCGTATGTTTTACTGACTCAAATCAAAATAATAATATGGACCTGTCAATATCTTTCGATTTGAAAAGTATCAGTGCGATGAGTGTATTTGAAATCACAGCGAACCCGTCCGATACTTTAATGAAAATACTAGGTAAACAATAGCTTATCATTTTGACTCCTGTCGAACGGATGTAATTGACGATACTTGAAGTCGGAGCATTTTAACAAAGATTTTTAATCAAATCAAATTTGGATCTCATCCGGTTTCGTGAGAGTTAATATTGCCCATTACATTAACGCATAAAGTCAAAAAGTAGAAAATATTATTATATTTCCTAGCGTTATATGTGAGTTAGGGATTTTGAAAATTTTGAAGATTAAAACGTTCGCTTTCATCCGACGCCACATATAGAAACTTCTGAGGACGTCTCTATTAAGCTGAATGTGCATTTTTACAAAGAGAGAGAAAGCAAGCCAGTATATGTTTAAAACTTCATGTCAGACATGCAATTAAATTTTATAAAAAAGACGGGATGTATTACAAAAAGATAACTGTAGTTTAAAGTAAGTGGAAACACTATGGCTATTCATACAAAAGCTTTTTCAATTAAGATGTTATCTGCTAAGTGGTCGAAAAGTGGTTTAATCCGAATTATTTTCAATAGCATTCTTTTCAGGCCAAAACATGTCGGTATAGCAAATTTCGTCAAAATATCTCAAAATTTGCGGCCCATAGGTTGAGAGAACAGGACGGAGAGGCAGATAAACGTGCTTAAATAAAGTCAGAAAAGGATTCTATCTGAAATTCTTCTGCATGTTGCATACATCCGCAGCAGTCTAATATATCGTTGTACCACAATTTGTGTAGGGCATGAAAAGAAGAAGAAAAAAAACAATGTAATGCTATTAGTATGGTAGGGACTTATAAATATAAATTGAAAAACTATTTAATCTTCTACTTTACATTACTTTCATTTCATGCATGTTCTAAAAACGATAACAAAATAAATTTGCAAATGTATGTCTTATCTTCGGACATACCACATTTTCTTTGCTTGGCCATTTCATAGTTATTTTGAAAATTCGAATATAGTAAAATTTGAAAAGTAATTTCAAAATGTTCGGGCATACTTTCATAAGCACTCAGCAATGCCAATAATGTTAATATAGTTCCGCACAAGTCCGCGGAAATGAGAAAAAACCAATGAAAAGTCACTTTGTCTATACGATAGATTGATTGAAAGCGCTGTAAAAGAAAAGTACCACTGTTGGAATTATGCGATGTGACAAATAGGAATACATTTAGCTGAGTTCATTTTTGTTACAGTTACAGTATAAAATAATAAATGGGATCAGTAGTCGAAGCTATTGTTGTCATATAAGAAATACTTTTGGTGTCTTCTGTCACATCAATAATTGGAGAAAATATTTAAAAACTAGAAAATTAGTTAAAAACGATATAGAAGCTAATCATCTATTCTCTGTCGAATATTATATATTCCTGTCTATATTTATTAAATTTATTAACAATAAACAAACTGAAAAAAGGAATTAAAATGCCCGAAGTATTGGTAACTATACCGCCATTGCAATTGCAATCGGAAGTCTCTAGTGAAGCGGAAGCAACGTCAACGAGTGCCGAAGTAACAACTCGATCCTCAAATGGTCGAGACTCGGAGTGCTCTACAAGTAATAAGAAAAAGCAGCAAACCCCACTTGGTTTGCATAGTAAGAACAAATTGCGCAAATCATACGGTAGCCGTTCGCAATGGAAGTCATCTCTTAAGTTCAGGTACGTAGGAAAGCAATAGCATTTTCGTTGCAAGGTTTTTTGACAGAAAACTCGCAGCGAGTGATGAACAGAAATTACTCTACGAACAAAAAAATATAATTTTTTTGTCGTGTCAAAGTTGTCATTGAATATTCTTTCAATTTATTTTATATAAAAGAAAAAAATTTTCATTATTAGTTTTCGCGTTCATCTTTGTTTCCTTTAACCTATAAATTATTTTAAGTTTTATTTTTTTGTATTTTTATACAATCACTTTCGGCACAGTGTGCACGTTAGTTTCCTTTTTCTTTTTTAAAAAAAAAAAAAAAATTCTTTTAAATCTCTGCATAAAATTCAAGACAAAAAAATTTCCTGTGTGCGAGCGCTTAAATAGTTGCAATTATTTTGAAAAATTAATTCTCTTTAGTTGTATGCGTTAGCTTAACTATCTTTGAACGTCTTTGATAATAGTTCTCAGCAAAAAGCTACAGCGGCCTTTAAATTGAAGTCACATATTCCGAGAGCTCTGCTATTGACGCCGTCTTCGTCGACTACATCTCTTACAACAAGCGGTTCGATCTCTTCACCCGCATTAGTATCTATACGAAAGCCAACTGCGGCGGATTTATTAACTTTGACGCCTGCTGAGAAAGCGTTAACAAGCATCCAAAAGCAGAAGACACGCGCCATTTTGTCATTTCGTCAAAGGAAATCTTTCTCTCAAATGGATTTTAAACACGCGCGCCGTAATATGAGTGAAACAGTGGCAATGCGCCAGAGTCCAAATACCGGTAATCGGAACAATGTAATGTGTCGGAAGTTTTCGTGTTCTCCTGCCGTGGTGCCACAAACCAAACAAGATTCATTCGCTCATAACCTGTATAATGATGTCAACCCCTATTACACGGCTCAGCCGGATCCGCGTATGGCGGGACTGCGAATTTATACCGCGATCATGTTAAACGCTTGGCGCAAGCGACGTGACGAAGTCAAACGTTTGGTCGAAGAGGTCAACGATTTGAAGCGTGCGGTAAGCCTGATGGCTTCCCCTTTTATTTATTTATTTTTATTACCAACAAATTATATCTACTTTCCCGATTCTAGGCTATCAAGGCCAAGAATCAATTGCACGTTTTCAATACGCTCTTTCGTGTGGAGCAGAAACGCAATGATGAACTCAACTCTCAACTGAAAAGATCTCTTGAAGATATCAATATTACAAAATCATCTTGCGAGGGTCTGACAACATCGCTAATAAGCCTTAAAGCCGACAAAGCTTTATTGGAGCAACAGTTGCACATAAAAGACCAGGAATACGATAGTCTCAACGCTTTGCAGTCTCAAACTAAATCCGATCTTTTTAAGGCAATGGCAGTTCAACGCGATATTCAGAGCGCTCTGTCATTGGAACAGCGCAAAGTTCAAACGTTAGAGAATCAGAAAAATGAACTTATCAATGAGGTAAAGGCGACGAGAGTCTGCGCGTCGCATAAGCTTCTCACTTAATACATTTATCGATTTTAATAGATTTACGAGCTTAATGACGAAGCCGCCCAGAAGGAGGCCGGTTTGGAGGCCCAGATTCAACAGAAAGAGTATGAAAATTCAACTGTGAAGGCGTACATAAAAAAATTAGAGGAACAGGTCGACATTTTAAAAGAGTAAGAGATAAAAAGTACAACAAATCTATTAAATGAATTATAATATTATTTACATTACAATGGACAGATCTGGAGAAGTGTTTGTGCGCAATCGTGTTACCAACGAAGAGAAATTGAAAAAAGAAATTGAAAGCCTTCATCTCGAAATCGAATCAATGCAAAAGCTGGTGAAGAAGACGTTTATTAATCGTCTTAAAGGCTATTGGCGAACTTCCCTACAATGCCAAAAGTCGACTTTGCATATGTTACACTTGGTTGCTTATTATATGTTCCCTGCAACCCCTCCGCCAAAAATCACTAGTTTTCCTTTGCCATCTTTCAACCTAAATAAGGCTCTTAACATTATCAGGCGTTAAAGATTCCGGCGACGATACGCATATTGACAAAAAAAAAAAAAAAAAAACAAGAAAGAAGAAAGAAGAAAGCACACAACTGTATAAACCTTTTTTTCCGAAATGAAACAAAAACTTTGTTATTTTGTTTATTTATTTTGAAACATTTTATGTAAACTTTTTAACTTTCTAAGTGTCTCCTTTTTTTTCATAAATATAATAAACAACTTCATGAGATTTTAATATTAGTTTTTTGCGATTTAATACAAAAATCTGAAATTTTTGCTCAACTTGTACATGTACAGTGCTAAGCTGAACATCCGATCTAATCGGACCTTTTTAAAACGATGGTGGCTCAACGCGCTATTCAGAGCACTTTGTCCTTGGAACAGCGAAAAGTTCAGGTGATGATATTCGTATCACACTTGTTGTTGTTGTGCAATTATTCATTTTCAGAAATAAAACCTTTCAATATGAATACCACATGAACCTACTTGTAATACTCAGAGCGTATGAACATTTATTTGATTATTGAGCGTCTAATTTCCGATATTTGGAAAGCAAGAAAACCTACATGTAATTAGTTTGGAAACCGGCAACGGCCGGTTTCTCGTTTAACAATTAACTGTTCGCCCTTCGGTAAAAAAATTCTTAACTTTTTGATTCCTTCACACGACTAGCAAACTGCTTCCCATTACAATATATTGTAAAAAGACTTCTCGAAACAAAGTCCAAATAAATCTGAAATTTTTTTGCAGAAATTAATTCTTGCTTATCAACTGCGGTCATGTTTTAGGAGGCGTAGTCTTACACTTAGGGGAAGTTAAAACTATTTAAAGCTCTTGTGTGTGTGTCGCAGCATGTGAAAGAAAAAAAACTGTGATTTTTTACGAAGCAAATCGTCATTAAAAGTAAATAAATTATTGTCTCAGTGGAATTTCCGGTTTGCTGTTGACATTACTTTTAAATTGTTATTGCAACACTTTTATCGATCGATATTGATTTTGATTCACTACTCGGCTTGTTCTGCAGTCGTAAAATAAAAGTTTATGTTATTTGAAAATATTTATTATTAATATTATAATTATAATTTATTTAGACCATGAGAAAATATATCAAGAATTTGTTTACTTCACGTTACAATATTTTTTATTTACTACAAATAACAAATTCTTGGCGCTACGCAATATCTAAATAAATAATAATATTAATTAATAAGGCGAGCGAAATTATTTTCTCATGTGAATACCGCAGTTCGGATTCATGGTAGGACAACATTTCCAAATGCTAACCTTTTTTTTTTGTAAGTGCACTGTGAATTCGCGTTTCGAATTAGAATCTGTGCAAGAATACCAACAGCCAGCAATATCCAATGTCGCGTTGTGTTTTGCAATCCCCCGTCCCGTCTCCTCTGTCCTAGCAGAGAGGTTAAATTCGTAGTCGAAAAATGTGCTTCTCTTTCATCGCCCATGATGGTGCAAAAGTTGCTTTGAAAGCAGTTCAGGATGGACAGGAGGACCTTATGTCAACTATTGGATTTTAGTTATGGCAAAGTAGTCGCATACTTAGCTAGCATTTTTACGACAGAAAGTGAGGGCAAGTGAGATAAATTAGTAGCGTCTTTTTATAATTGACCAGCTCTTCAAAAGGGATATCCCGTACACACTTGAGCGCGAGAAGGAAGGCAAACTGGAGTGATATTGGCGTTTCAGTTAAGAATGGAAATATTTAGAACGGTGGGAACAGTCACAGCAGATTGTTCCCTCGATATACGAGCTATGCGCGAAGGAGCAGTTGAGTACCCAAGGAAAGCCGAGTAGTTCTCTCAACGATTTGAATGGTGGACAAGTCTCTCTTTACCTCCGTAGAGCGGTCTCCCACGTCGCGGTATCTGCATACAAAGCTCAAGGATATCGAGGATGTTAGGGACATTTTCTGAGCGTTGTCCATCCATCCATCATGGGTTAAAACACTACAATTTTTCACCGATGCTTTTAATGCATTCTAAAGCCGTACAGGAAGTTGATTGCTTCGAGGGCATGTATAGCATCTATAGCAGATTTTGCTTAAAACTTGCCAGAGATATTTACCAGAATAGTCAGTTAAAAAATTATCATGATTTATCAGCTCTCACCTCTCAGTACGTACAAAAACATTGTTTACATTAGGTGATCTTACCACGTGTACAGTCTTCTCTCTTCCTTTTAAATACCTTTACTCTGTTATTCTATAAATAATGTATTAAAAATCAATAAATAATTTTATTTGCTTTAAATGCTTTTTTCTGTGTTATGAAATAATAATACACACACACGCGCTCAAGTTTGGACATAAAACAATATTTCATTTATTTATTTACTTAATTTTTTTTTTTTTTTTTTTATATTTAAGATGTAAATTTTTAAAGCATTTCTCTTGAATTTATTTGAGAATATTTTCTTATTTCAACTTCTCCACAGTTTAATGCGTTGGGCATATATGGCACAAATACACGTATATACAAATACGTTTAATATTTACATTGATATTTTCACGTCTGGCACTGTTCATGAATAGTGGAATAACAAGCAGACTCATAATTTTTTTTATTTTTTTTTTATTTTTTTTGATTTGACCTTCGCAAAATTAACAGCCAGTAATACATGTCTTTCATACCTATTGTGTAATATATATGCATATTTATATGTATATGTATGAACATGAATGTGAAGAATATAAAAACAAAAAATTTCATTACATGTATGCCGTTCGATAGGTTTCTATTAGAAAATCCCTCTACATATCTACCATCTAGGAGTTTGAAAGCATATGTACTTTATGTGCAGCATTCACAAAGAAGTCCGCGTACACTCTATAAAACATTTGCTATAATTGTGAAATTAAATTAAAACAATTAAATTAAAATTTGTTGAAGAGACTAGTGGAGAAAGGGAGATGATGATCGAAACCCAATTCATGTGTTCCGAATCAGTAGGTGTTATGCTTTTACCAATTGAACACTCATTGTATTTGCAGCCGAAGTAAATTCTACCGCACTTGTGATTGGAACCCAAAAACGCTGGCTTGGCAGTCGCGCATCTTACATATTAGACTAGCCTTGCGTCCTAGGAGATCTATTTACTGGAACTTATATGGTCTGGCTCTCTTGAACACGACGTTTCAACTCTCCTGGTTCGGATCACTTTGTCTCCCCCAAATATTCGGCTTCTGTATCCTTTTATAAGCAAGCCGCCAGCTCCTAAGTTTTTTGTGACATTTTCGTGTTAGTGATCTGTGAAATTTTCTACGAAGTGGTGTTAATTTACTCGCCAGGCACCGGCCGTATTTTCTTAACAATACTTTCTTGATCAACATCAAGTTTGTCCGCATGTCCCGCTCGCCATAGTTAAAATAAGAGCTTCAACCATGAACACTTTGTACGCGTAGATCAGTTTCGAATATTTCGAAATATGGAAATTTTATTTTTCCCCTATTTTTTTTTTTTTTAGAAAACCTTGGTGGGCATGGAAAATGCGGCCACAGCCGAACATTAATATTGTAAGTTGTTACAATTCAAATGAATATTACACAAACACTGTAAATTAGAAAAATTCTAGTATTTTTGGATATCGATTAGCTTGAAGCCGTTAAAAACTGGTTTTACAAATTGTTCTAAAACTTGTTTCGATTGATTTTACAAAAAAATCCGCCAATTTTCAATTGATTTACTTGTATATTAGCAATAATATTTATACACACCTCCAAAGAATAAATTTAAGGCAATGATGAGATTTGTGATTCGCCTCAAAAACAGTTTGAATGCTTCCTTAGCGTACGCCTCAAACTTCAATACAATTTTCCAAAAATTAGAATTCTGAAGATCTATTGAATGTATCTTCGGGGCTTGTTGAAACCATATGCCATCCACCTCTGTATTCCGCAATTTAGACACAAAAAATTTAATTGTCACCGCGACAGCGAGCACTATTAACTGTTATTGACCGCTTAGCCGTGTCTCAAAGAAGAATTGTCCATTGTCCGTAATCCATGCCAAAAAGTTATGTATTTTGGATGCATTCGTTTCTCAACCCCAATTGGGACAGATTTGCTAATTCATCAAGACAAGCCATCAAGATAAACATGAGCTTCATCGCTGACAATGATTTTTTTCGAAGAACTATTTTCCACAATCAATGAAAACGCGCTGTTTTTTTATATGGCAATTTATTTTTAATAGCCCTGAACTGTCAGTGTACATTATGACGCTATCTTTTCTTTTCATTGACAGCACTTTATCCCACGAGTGATGCAAAATTCACATTCTGCGGGAATTTTGAAGCACCTATAGATACGTCAGAATTATACAAATAAAACAAGTGAACAAGTTATAGTCAGCTGTAGTCGAATACCTCGCATACCTGCCACCAATAATGTCTTTAACGCCCCCAGCTTTTATTTATGATTATAAATATAGAAATGGTATAAAATATACCTTGTCGCACTACCATACAGACGGACAGACATGTCCTAATCGATTCAGAATTTCACGCTGATCAAGACCATATATGCTTTATAGGGTCTCTGAAGCGTACTTCAATACTCCCATACTCCCATTCTTCAGTGGTGGGTATAAGAAATTTACGCAAATATTTAATGAGAAAACTTTTTAACCAAAAATGGTTTTCCCCTTGCAACGGAATATACAACCCTTTATGCGGGCGCTTAAACAACTCTTTTGTGCTGATTGCAAAATCAAACTTCTGTTCCTTTAATTAATAGTTTTGGGAAATATTTTTTGATAATAGTAGTCTTAGTCGGAGTGGACAACGGGAAATCGAAATTTAATGTTTAATAATAAAAATTTCTCAAAAATTATTTACCAAAAATGCTTACTAAACAGTTAATCAATTCTTTGACCACTAAACTCGGCAAAAGCGACCTTAAAGTAATGATGAATACTTTTGGACAATAAAGAAAAGGAGGGACTATATAAGTCCTTTCTCAAAATCGTCATCTAGCTAAAAGGTGACCAAAAGGTTGTTTTTTTTTTCTTCAAATCTATACCGACTGTACCCTGGTTTTGGAGAGTGAAACCTTAAAAAATAAGTACAGTTTATGGTTAAAAAATATTCGAAACTTCCTAAGTTAGAAATCTGATAAATACTTGCATATATATAATGACCGACCAATAAGAAAAAAAAGAAGCTTTTTTGACCACCTGGCTGTCTCTGGATCTCAGAACTAGTTTTTATCTTTTTCTGCCACTATATGTTCTGTTCACTTCATTGGATTCATCTGGTTACCCTCGCATGCGCTAGATATGCAATACGTATAAGTAAATGTTACTTTGATGTTGTTCATAATTGATTTCAAATCAATTATCATGAATTGAAAGCATAGCGTAACCGGTTTCATTCACGTCTTAGGTATTTTTCATTTCTAAAGCCGTAGAAATAGAAATTCCAGGAAAAACACAACAACAACTTTCCTATTTATATGCCGAGGAAATGCAAAGATGTAACGACGTTAGCATTTAATTAATTAAAAAATTTTATATTTTTAAAAAAAGTTTTTATTACACAAAGAAAGACAGACAGACATCCATATATGTATATGTAATCACAATTTCTCTAACAATATATAATTTTATCGGGACTGCAACAATGTCATGAACAAGTTCTCAAAAATGTTAAACGCGGTATTTGAAAGCATGTTCACGAACGAAAGCCAATGAATGCAAATGCATACATACATACACCAAAACATCGTATGAATCATCGAAGCAATCCAACAACTACGACCGAAAGACTTTAATGTATGACGAAAAGAAGAGGTGATCGTGTTTTATTTTAAAAGTAAAGTTACATAACCAATCAATCCATTCGAACACATATATATATATACATATTATTATATATACGTGCAATACTTAGTGATGCATAAGCGTAATGGAGGGGAAATTATTGTACAAGAAAAAAAACAATCAAAATGTAAAATTTTAATAGCGGCAGTAAAACAACGAGAGAGAAGGGAAGACATTTACTATGTAAACGATTTATTTATAACATAAGCTTTTCTCGTCACGTATTAGGACGAAGGTCGTTTCAAAGTATTTACGCATTTATCTCAGTTTGAACAAGTTTTAAACATAAGTGACCAAATTTTTCAATTTGCCCTCAATGCGAGAAATCTCGACAATATCTTTATATCATTCATATGTAATCGTGTTGAACGTCTTTTCGTATTGATTCCAATTAATTGACTTTAACTGATTTGCAATTCTCTCTTTCTTTCTCTCTCTCTCTCTCTTTCTCTCTCTCTCTTTCTCTATCTCTCTCTTTCTCCCTCTCTCTACTTCTTTTCCTCGGTAATTCATTTTAACTCGCAGAGTTTTAATGTTAAAAATATTGCTAATACAAATCGCAATCTCACTAAAGCTAAGTAAAATGTGTATGTATATATACCTGTAAGTCAGTTAGTTTCCGAAGAGTGTGGTCAAATATTACAAAGAACTAGTGGACTGCAGCTCTGTAATGTAAAGGGTAATAAGCAACAACGCCATATTTGTTTTCTCGCGAATTATGATCATCCCACACAGGGAGCTCAGATATATGGATATTTTCTAAATTCCAATTAGATATTCCGCCAACTAAGGGTGCCCAAGCGAAAATCCTCAATCGTTACCTATCAGCAGTCGCTTGAAAGATGTTCAACTCGACCTATCTTTTAATGGGTATGGCTCCAACCAATACCTCACTTCATTCCTAAATAACGATGAGATTGAACCGATCTTTCAAAAAAAAAAAAAAAAGTAAATAAATAAAATAAAGTTTTCATATTAACAAACTCATATAAAAGCTTTCTACGATTCCTATACTTGTAGGCGAGTTCTGTTTATATTCAAACCTTATCCCTTAATAGTAAAAAATTATTAATATTCGCTTTCTATCTCGACTCTTTTGAGTTGAGTCTAAGAGTAAAGAGATGAGCACACAAACACCATATTCGTATGCCCCAAGATTGAGAGAGTTGGTCGATTACAAACGATGCTACAACAGCCCATTATATATGTAATGGATAATCGGTATGGACGGAAGGAAAATATTATTCACGATAAAATGGACAAAAAGTCGGGAAAGACTACACGGTCATTATCTATTGAAACTTTTTAAAAAGATATACACAGAACGGCAACTAATCTCCGCATCAAACATGCGGAGGGAAAGCTGTTTGAAAGAATTGATTAAAGAAAACATAATTGCGTGTTGTTCTCAGTGTCACACCGAGCAAGCATTGGTATATTGGGACTAGACATACCCCCTATCCCACTAATTGCAAGAAGCGAAATGAAGGAAACAGCTGCAAAAAGTCTAAGCGCGAATAATTGTCCGGCTCTGTCGCTCATTATCAACAAATTGCGAGTTTGCCATTAGTTGCTTTTTTCGTAGTTTATATCGCAATGTTTGTTTGTCTTATGATTTTTGAACGGCTTTTTGGGGCCTATGTTATCATTTCTACGTGCGAGAGAAATTGAGGAATAGTCAAATCGAAAATGCCATTGCTTTAATAGGTAGCCCCTAAAGGGGGCTACTGTCTCTCTGTCACCAATTTTTGATAATATTATTTGTTAAGGAAGTTGAGACGTCCATTTCCGAGAAGTGAACATATTACACGAAGAAGACTCTTCGGACACTTTGATTCAAGCTATAAATATCATACCGTTTAGGGAAATCCGCACACACTGTTTACAATACATTGAACACAAAGAGATTTGAATGCTCCACCATTGAACTAATATTTCCTATACTGCGAGCCTATTTCCCTGTCTGTAATCCGGGGTAACTAATCGGATTAAAGGAGGCCCCCACAAGGTTTTTATTTGTGTCTTTATGCTTTTCTTCCACAGTCCGCTAGATAACCACTTCGTTTAGCTTTTGTCTGGAATCATTGTATTTATCGTATTAGGCACTTGCGTAGACAATTCAAATATTATTTTATCTGGTTTATAATTAAGTCGTAGATTTGAACTCGCTGTCACAAAAGTAGAAATGGTTTTATATTATCCCCTTGTTCTTAGACTAGGAGCGACATTATATTGAAGTCAACCAAAAAAAATCATCTTTTTTCACCATGCGGGATGTGCCTCTCTTCAACAAAAGTCCCTTTTGAACTTTTTGTAAAGGTCGCGTGTGCAACTTTAGCAGATCTCACTTGAAATCACATGATCGGATACCCATTTCCAGTTGTCCGTCACTATACTCTTACTACTACTAAATTAACTTCTTCTAGCACCTCGTTCCGAACGTGAGATATGTGAGTGCAAAACAAGCTTGCGACTTTGCCTCCTCACAATACATACATACAATATTTTAAATGTATATGTATATACAAAAATCAGGACTTAAGGCTAACTATAAGAAAAAGAAAACACTCGCTTTAATAGAAATGCAACAATTTATCACAAAGGCAGGCAGTGAGCTAAACTTTTAAGATTTTTGATGCTCTTTACCCAACCAATAGCATGCAGAACTACGACTGTTGATCGTAAGCATTTTGCTTGAAATAATTTAGTAAATCATTAAACAACTTACCACAGGTGGGGCAAAACATTTGTAGCAAATTGAATACATCCCTCGACAGTAGCTGAAATTGTAGAATATCAAGTGAATGTTTAAAGGCGAAGAGAGCACTGCTCAAACAAATACAATGCTCACAACAGAGTTGGCCAGCAAGTGGCGCGTTCGATTGGGGAGCATATCAAGGTCCATAAGAGCCGCTATCTAACAATCATGGGTTTAAAATTAAGAATATTATTGTCCTTTAAGAGCAGACAGAGGTTATCGACCGTTTGTTGTTACATCCACTCTAAATTACATAAACAAATGTTTATAGCGAAAAGCTACAAATTTTATAAATTCAGCTACCAGGAAATCACACACAGAAATACCCTCGAGAAAATATACTCTTGATGAACGTCTCAAAAGTTAACATAAAAAACTTGGTACACCTTCTTCGATGTACGCCACTATTCAAATTTGACAATTGTCGCCATAGCTTTGTGCGTAGGTCATACATAATACGGACAAAAGCAATGTTTTTTGTAAAATGATTTCAAACTCACACAATGACAAGGTCCCAATACAATTACACACAACAAGAGTCGACGAATAGATTACAGTTTTTATTTTCTTTAGCGTTACGGCAAAGTGTAGAAGTTGCCCAGACCAAGTGTTTTTGTTTGTAAGCCTCACTCACACGAACGTTGTCGTTGGAGCACGATCAAGTCGATTTACTTTACTCATTTTCATGTTTCAAACGCCATTTCAACGAGTGCACATACGCACATATATATAACACATAAACATTTCTAATGAAATGATCTGAACGAGTGAGAAAGTAAAGGCAAACGGAGCTGAAAACTGCTACGGCCATGAAATTAGACTCACATACGAGCAGCATTAGCAACTCACCGACTGCCTTAACAACAACAGTTCAGTGTTCACTTTGAAAGCGTAAACTTCGTACGGTGCGCAATACATATTCGAGTTCGCTTGCACTTATAAATCAAAGATACACGTAAACAATAATAAATAAATTTAAAAATAGATACAAGTTTTTAAAATGTTTTGAAGCGCTCTTAAGCAGTTGAGAGTTTCTGCGCTCATTTGCACATAGAATGCAGTCGCTAATACAATCGCTATTATCACGTGTATGAAAGTAATTCGTAAATTTGTGAGATTGCTTTTGCATATACACGAACTCAATACAAGTGTAAGGCGTAAGCTTTAAAACGCTTAAATGTGTGTACGGAGTGGTTTTAATATATGATAATTGTTATTCTCGGAAAATAACTTATCTACACACACACACACACACACGTATACATATGCAGCAAAATAACAAACTGTGAAGAGATAATCAATTAAAATAAGACCAGCTTTGAAATAATGTTCAACAGCCAAACTAAAACGTAATAATAACAAATTCAATGAAAGCACATATTAAAAATTAATAACAATTGTAATAATAATAATAATAATAATATTTACAAATAAAAAAAAGAACAAAAACAGTAACAGTAATAACAGTAAAAGTGTTACTAGCATTGTAATGAAAAGTTTTGCAAAAAATGTTAATATAGCGTGATTTCTTTCATCAGAAATGATCTAATTCATGGCTTCGTGTTTCGAAAACTAGAATATTCATATAATTTGCAAAATGTGTATCCGATAAATTCATTTCACATGTCGGTTATCCATACGAGCAAACCTATATGAAAACATATTAATGACTACTACAGCGTTTAATTATATCTTTTAAAGTTTACTGGAACGTAATTAACCGCGCGTCCGACCTATACTACGTTAGTAGTGCATTTACATATTAGAGGTGAAAAACTATCGATAATCGTTATCATTATTAATCCCTGATACGTTGATGACTGACTGATAATTTTCAATTTTAAGAGATCTTACTTTAAAAGTTTGATAACTCTCTCTCTCTCTCTCTCTCTCTCTCTCTCTCTCTCTCTCTCTCTCTCTTTGCTTAATCTTCCTTAAAATGTAGTTGATTATGATAACCATTTTATCTTCCGGGTTTGTAAAGGTTGTAAAGTTAGAGTTAATTGGCAGTTAATTAACTGTACTTGGAAGAAAGTTAATTCATTTCATAATTGTAGAATTTTAGGTATTGCGCGATTTTCACACTTGATTCGTAATTGATTCGAGTAGCAGCTAGTTGTCAAAATCTAAAGTACTTTTGCTTTTCATAGTTTTTGGGCGACTTTAAATTTCAATAAAGTTTAACTTGCAACATACGGAAGAAGTATAATTAAAAAAATCCCAAAAAGAACGTTATAAGTATAAAGCTCCTCTCATCGATAATTACTATCTAACATAGTTTTATGAACTTAATATATATTTGCACCTTTCCTATGTTACCTTAGCGATTAGAATGTATTAAGTTTATGCGAATGTTTGGAAGGGCTTGACATAAAGACACATCAATTTCTGGCCGGAATCAGACTTACTTTCACGTCTATCCCTCTGTTCGAGTAAGGTTTCCCCTCTCGTGTTCAACCGACCAGTCGCAGTGTTTGAGATATTTTGACAGAATGTGTAGCACCCCGATATGTTTTGGCTTAAGAGCAAAGGAAACAGATTGGATCGAACTACTTTTACGGCCACTCGCCCTGTAACACCCGATGCAAAAAAGTTTCAATTTTAAACATTTCGTGACAAAATCTGTAGAATACTACACAAATTGTAAAAATTTCGGAAAATATTTCCAAAAAAAGAATGTTCGCATTATACGATGGAAGCTGCTTCAAAGTCGCAACATATGATATGTAAATTTTGAACCACATGTGTCTATTTTCTGGGCTTTTTGGGATAAACCTTTATATGGCAACAAAATATAATTCGTTGTATTTTACGATGAAAATGGGTGAAGGGTATAAAACTTTTCTCACAACAAAATTAACTTATAATAGCGAATTCTGAACCACATCCATTTAGTTTTTGGAATTTGCGCTCACATAGAAGTGAAGTGTTGCATTAGATGAAGTAGTGTAGCATGTTAAATCGCCAGTTTGTTTGATTGTATCGCAACATTTTCCTTGCTTAGGCCGCGAAACCTTTCCTATATGGACCAATGCTCACTGGATCCTTTTTTCACGCGCGCTAGAACGTGAGAAATAACTCCTGTTAATGATAAAAGTAAATACCAACAAGTTTTAGCGCTGCTCGCATTAGAAGTATGCACAGCGCCAATTAAAAAAATTTGTTCATACTTTCATCCATCCGTCCATCGTACTTTCTATGCGCATACTCTCTTTCTTATATACGTAATTATGCGTAGTGTCATGCAAGAGTGTGACTTTGCGTCCGTTAGCTTCTATTGTTAATCTTTTTTGCAACTTGCATTGTTTAATGTATTCAATTGACGTCGGTAAATATCTACAATAACATTATCATTCGGTTGTAGCACCTCGTAATACATTACACCTTGCTGATAGTGCACATAACATCTCTTCAAAAGATTTTGTACTCAAAACAAATGAAAAGTTTATAGTGAACTACGTCTCACCGTTAAATTGCCATATAACACTTCGCTCAATTCAATTACTCATATGATAAGTGGTCAAAAAAGTGATCCAATCCGAATCATTTTTAATCGTATTTAACTTTCGGCCAAAGCCCGCGTAAGAAGTTTTTTCCAGTATATCTCAAAACTTGCTACTTGTAGGTTGAACAAAAGATAAGATAGACGGACAGATTAGCTTTTAATAAAAGGTGAATCCTTCTGACTACTGTACACATCCGCATAAACTTAACATACCCTTGTCTCATAAGTAGCGTAAGATTAGCTTTTCTATTGCATTACATACGACTAAAAATACATACATGAAGCATAAGCGTACATACATACGTGCATATTTACAATATTATAAATGGTAATTAATTTTAATATTCCCAATGAATCGTTTCTATGTAGTCGTGTGATATTGTAATTGCTTGAAAATATAAACCGAAGTTTATAAAAGTTTCCTTTCAACATTTTCGTGTAAACATAAGAGAAATATGGAGCGGAATGATGCTGTTGGTAAGTGCTTTTTATACGATGCATTATATAAATCGTTAATATTAAGAATATGTTTGTTAGGTTTTGACTTTTCTGTTAAGTGTATGTACCCATATATAGCAAGCAAAAAGAAAATTTCTTTACAATATATATAAACAAAGAGCAAAAGCATGGAAGCCCCTCGTTTATATTGCATATTGCGTGGCACAAATTTTGGATTATTTTTCGGCAAAGATCGCATTTCACTGCTTTAGTATTTTTGTACTTCCTAAGCGATTGGTATAAGTGTTAAGGGTGATGTAAGCGATGCTACTTTACGAGCATGAAATTATTGGTTATTTTCTAAAATTTTCTTAACGACAGAGCAAACAATGTTTTGGAACGATTTTTCAAAGAATGTGTGAACTTATGTTATGCAGTTAAAAAACTTGTTTTTAGATATTAGTTGAATGCAAAATGGCGCCACAAAAGTTTTCATGCAAAAACATTTTTTATTTTTTTTTTGACACCTCTCTGCCGTAGTATTATTAATGTACCTCAACTCAGCTTTCAACCTTCACAATGCGAAACATGTCGTTTCTTCTTTGCAAATAATGGTTTGTGAAAAATGACATCAATTTTGGTAAAAAAAAAAAATTTATTTTTCGAAAAGATTCGTCTAAAATCCGCTATGAAATATGTTAAAATTAATCAATCTAAAAATACGGGCGAACTTAAAAGAAAATTTCAAAATAAATGCAATCGGAGTAAAACATAACCAGTCCTAAGATAAAAGCTTTGAAGCTACAGTTTAGAAAGGCATTTTGTCTTTCTATGTCGCTGCAAAGATTTTCAAAGATGACTAATGACCTCTCACCCAACTATCGTCATTCTGGTACTTAAAGCCTTTACTTTTGTTGTCAGGAACGAAAGAAATAATTTTTTCTAAAGTATTACTTACACAGTGAAACTTCCAGAACTTATCACTATCTAGGAATTGTCTTGAGAAAGATATTATTTTTATATCTTGCTCTAGTTGCTGAGAGGATATAATAAGCTGTGCCAAAATGACTTGATATAGACCCATCGTCTTTTACTATACGAATTTCCTCAGAATCATTTTCTGAAACGATTTAACCCCGTACGTCCATTTACTGCCTGTCAATGTATTTACAGATTCAACTCGTAGGCTGCAATTTTCGGGATATTTAACGTTTCTGGAAGTAGATTGGACGGGTCATATTTGTCATTAGTTGATGATATAATTCGAAATCCTTGCATACAAATATGCCTATATATAGCGAGGCCTAGTATCATGTAGTTTTTGTCTACCTTCTCTTATTACATGGAAAATTATGATTGGACATATAAATTTTCTATGGAAAATTTGGACTAATAGCCGTATTTCCAATGGCAAAACTTACGAAGCATTTTTGCTGTGTGCTCTACGGTACTTAAGAAACCTGTTTTATTAGAAAACTGATATCGGAGCGTTTCCTCATAACTCTTCCTTCCAAAGATGTCGCTATGGTTTAACGTCTGTGTCTGCAGTGAAAGCTTAATCAGACGAAGTCCTCAAACTCATTTCAGATACAAAAGTTTGGACATGGACCAAATTTTACCCTCTGGATAGGGAGAGGTCTAAATTTTCTTCTAATTATTTAATGCTTTAGCAAGTGAGGATAGTTACGAGTAGTCCGCGAAGGCAAGTATGCAGCAGTCCAGCCTCAGATACCGAAGTTTGCGAAGCACTGTCACCTCTGCTTAGATTCTCCCGAACGTTCCTACCAAAACACATGTGATATGTATATACATGCTGTGCTCAACGAATTATTGCGCAGATCAGGCAGATCTGCTTAGGTTCAGGTTATTGCTGTTTGCACCGAATGCAGTGAAACCGGTCCTGCTTAGTATTGCCCAAGAGGTTCTTGCTAAGCACATGTGGCGGATTAGTGGATAGGAATTTCGTCTCCCGTGAATCCGATAGTTGGGATTGTCGGCATTTTAAGCATGTCATTATTATGCATGCTCTTGCTTTCAAATTATCCGTACTTTACGGACGCTATCCAGGTAATACCGCCTTGGATTTTATTGTACTCAGCATGCCCCAAGCATACCCGCATCACACTACTGCTTCTGTGGCTTCCAAAGATCTCTTGTATCAAAATAATTATGACAAGAATACAGACTTTTTTCTCTTTCTTCATGACTAGTGAGCGATCGCAACGTCAAAATGTTTATGATGAGTGCAATGAACTCGTCGCCACATAAGGTTTCTCACGTAAGCGAAAGCTTCGTATGGCATTATTGTTGATTTTTTATGACAAAATTACGCGAAGAATTACATTAAGCAAAGCGGTGTAACATATTCGGTAGTCGACCTTTTCTCATAACGTTATAGCATTTCAACTTAATCTTAATTGTTTTGTACGACGTCCCGTGTTGTTTTTAATTTTTCTCCATTTGTTTAATGTTTTGATCTTAAATTTGTTACTAAATGTTATTTACTCATACATAAACATATCTTTCGAGTGTGTACACCGAACCTAACGATTTCCCTACACGACGCTCTTCCGATCGTATAGAACACCGTTTTAGAAACGAGCAAATGATATTGAAATACTTATAGAAAAATGGTTTTGGATCGAAGCAAAATGTTTACATTAACTTGATTTGTTATTGATTTGTTTAAATTAAAAATTCCTAACTAAAACAAACGATTTCAACGATTTTTACATTATATCTTTTAATATACGCCAACATTATTTATAACCCTTTCCTGTATTTGCTGTATTTGCTGTATTTCAGCTTTTAGCAACCTTAGGTCTTTTGCAAATTTATCTATCAGCTTTGAAACACTCCGTTTATAATATATATTGAGCTGTATAAATATTTATAAATACTTGTTCTTAAAAAAAAAATATAATTTGCAAAAAAAGAAAATAGTTTATTAATACTAATCCGATTGCTGTATGCAAAACACATTTCTGATCAGAGTCAAATTAATCGGAATTAGTTTAGATATACGCAGAGATGATGGAGTTCTAAAAAGCCATAAAAATTACGATATAATGATGTATGACTTAATGCTCAAATTCGTAATTAATGAAAAAAAAGGGATCATCGGGAGAAAACCGATCATTTTCAACTACGTTCAGCAGACAATGACATGAAATTAGGCAAGAATATTAAAATATATATATGTATAAAATGTAAAAGTCAAAATTTTGTGGAAAAACCTTTTCAAGCAATGTCTCTAAGGCTTGAACGTTAGTATTAGTTAGTCCGGAAATTTGTTGCTGTTTTTCCCAACAACAAGTTGAAGTAACTTTCTTCAGCTATAGCTACACATATATTTGGGGTTAAATATATATAGTTATATTGACCAGGGTTATGTTTATTTTGTGAAAAACTTTCAAAACGATCGGTTTTGTCATAAAAGTTGCACGTACTTTTTAAAATGGAAGATCAAAGTGAGCAGAGAGGACATACTTTACGTTTTCATTTCAAAGAAAGTAAAAGAACTGCAGAAGCACAAAGAGAAATATCTGCTGTATCTGGAACTAATGCTGTAGCAGAACGCATTCGTTAAAATGAAATGAAATGAAAACAACATTTCGTTCTGGAAATTTCCCAAGAAAGCTTTGCCGTTTTCTGGTAGGCCAAATACCATTGATGCCAACCAACTAAATGTTATGATTGAGACTGTTGGACATAGAACGATTCGCAAGATTGCAAAAGAATTTAGTTCATTCAAAACAACAACAACTTTATTCCTTATATAAAAAAAAATTATTTTATTTCATAGTGAAAAACCGCAACATATTTCCTGACTACTTAATATTTACCTTGAAGGGTCTTCACAGTTGAATCACCAGATCAACGAAACGACATACAATTGCAATACGCAGTAAAGGTAGGCTCAAATACTTACTACAGAAGTGGAGGATGCAGCACGCAATAAGTTCTAAATAAGTTTTTAAGGCAGAAAAATCTACATCAGAGTTTCTTGAAATTCTCGTTCACTCCGAATAACCGATTCATTTCGGTCGTTAATCGCCTAAACATTCTCTTAAAATTGTGAAATTTTGTTTGTTAATCATCTTAAGGCATACGGCTGCCTTTTGAGCACGACATTATGGATTACTTGGATTGTAACATTTATTGTACATTTTTTTCTACATTCGTTGCTATATAAAAAAATAATTTGTAATCAATTTAAGAAACGTAACATAAGCGGCTGCACTCGCAAAAAAATCTATATCTTTTTTTTTCGTTAGGCATATATAAGTAAACGCCTTTCATTTTCCAAAATAAATTGTCAAAAATGGGCCGAAAAATCGCTTAAAACTCAATCAATTACTACTTCCTTCACTGGAGAATGTCGCTACAGAGTTGTAGTAGACGTTTGCAATCAACCAAATGAGAATTCATAGGCCTAGAAATAGAATATTCCTAGTCCGAAAAAACTGCTTTCGAGTAAAAATTTCAAATACTGCGCAATTAATAAAATTTTCTACTTACGTCAACCTCTAAGGGCTTACCATACCACCAGTTTGCGATCTCAACACCGAAATTCAAGTAGCGATGACACCTTGTAACACTTTTCCAAGCCATAATTAAGATTTTTGTATAGTGTCGTCAAGAACTGAACTCTGCCATGATTTCAATCAAATAATGGACTTTTTGTTGTTGTTGTTTGTAGTTATTTTATAATATAATATATACCTTTACAACGATACATTAGCAGATGACAATTTGAAACCACGATCTCAGGAACTCAGGAATCATAACAATGGTTGGGATTTAGGCGACAATTGAGAAAAGTTCGTAGATAGCAAATGTTGGCCTTATGACATAAACAACATGTTGTTCTTGTTATATCCTAGAACGCTTGCGATACATGGTATATTTAGTTTGTGCGGACGTATGAGACAATTTTTATTATACCGATCGATTCAGAAAATGATTCTGTCTGTCCTGTCCGGCCGTGCGAAGTTTGTTGATGTAAACTCGTATTGAAGCTACACGCTGCAATTTTTGAGATATTTTGATGGAGTTTGGAACACTGACGTGCTTTGACCCAAGAACGAACGCTATTAAAACTAAATTGGAACGTTTCACTTTTTCGACCACTGCTCATTTTGAAAAGTCATTACATAAAAAATTGCAATTTTCAAAATTTCTCGACAATACTCCTTCTGTAACCGTATTAGGAAATTATAAATTGCTCTGAAAAGATTCGTTCGGCTGGGGAAAAGTTTCGAATCCTCTGTTCATACAAGCGTCCCTACGAAAACTGAATCTTTATAAGGTAAAAATGTACATTTTTTAATCGCTCGTGGTAGTAAATTGCTTTAGAAATCAAAATTTACCAAGTGTTGACGACGTAGGTCTATTTTTTGGCGAGCTTTCGTGGAAAATATGCCTTCGCATGAAAATAATGTGGGAATTTTCGTTTATTACTAGCAAAACTGTATTAGGTGAAGTAGTGTGTAGTGTATCTAAAAGTTGACCTTGCTCAACTATAACGTTCTTACTTACTTTTTTATTTAAAAACCTTTCTCTTCTTACAGATAATGTTGCCAAGCCTGAACAAGACGATAACCTGGGCTTAAGTGATATAAGTAAGTAAATAAAATTTGAACTTTAATAAATCAGAGAAGTTTGGAAAATATATAAATGCGCTCTTTTTTTTTTTTAAACTTTAATTCTAAATTTAATTTCAATTTTCGTCTATTAATAACTTAATAACTTAACTTAAATCTTCATCTAGCGCTCTAGAAAATGTTATTTCAAAGATATTCTAAAAAATTGGAATGAAAATTACAGAAATTGTTTGAAAAGGTCCGCTTCGAAAGAAATGCGTTTAACGTTTTGCAATGTGTTATAGAAATGCTTTTCTATTGTAATAAATTTTGTATAGAACTATTTTATACACTCCTCAAATGAAGATATATTATTTGCCTAAAAATGGGTTAGTTTGTAGAATGAATATGGTCGACGTCGCGATTAATTTTTTCGTAATGATACCGGCGATATGGGTACCAAATAAAAGAACTTGGAACGTAGAATGCGAAAAGCGTAGTGGTGGCATAGTGCGAGATATGGCCCCCGCCGAATAGAACTTTCTTATTTGTTACTTATAAATTAAGAAAAAATTCTAAAAGCAAACGATTTCTAGCAGTCATTTAGCAAAGAACAAAGTAGATTGATATGCTATTTTATTTAGAATTCATGCAAATGTAAAGATTAAAGTGAAAGCTTGATAATAATGATATTGACTTACGTTTCTTTTCAGTTGATATACTTAAGACTTTAGATAACAACAGTCCAGAACTTAATGAGAACCCAGCATTTCTGGAAGTGCAAGCAATTACAAATGCAACGTCGGTTTCCTCGTCGGGATCGTCATCGCCAACATTTAATCAAAAATCCCATAAATCAACGAACATTTTAAGGCACGAAAATTCATACACAGCGTCAGAGAAGCCTTATATACGCATTGTTGAGCAACCTGCTAATAAGGCTCTTCGATTTCGCTATGAGTGCGAAGGGCGTTCGGCAGGTTCTATACCCGGCGCTAATTCGACAACCGAAAATAAAACATTTCCCACCATTGAAATCTCTGGATATAAAGGTGAAGTGACAATAGTCGTCTCCTGCGTTACAAAAGATGCGCCGTATAGGCCACATCCTCATAATTTGGTTGGCAAAGAGGGCTGCGAATATGGTATTTGTACAATGCGTGTAAAGGGCGACCCTCCAAGAGCAGTATTTAGCAATTTAGGTGTACAGTGTGTAAGGAAGAAGGATATCAAAGCGGCTTTAGAATTACGCGAAAATCGCAATGTCGACCCGTTTAAAAGTGAGTATAGTGATGGAAATGAAAAATTTTTATTCCTACAAATTCTCTATTTCAGCAAAATTTGCCCACAAAGATCAGCCCTCGAGCATTGATTTGAATGTCGTACGTCTTTGTTTTCAAGCATTTATACAATCTGGCCCACGGCAGTACAAAAAATTGACGCCTGTAGTATCCGATCCCGTTTACGATCGGAAAGCTGTAAGCGACCTGGCTATTAATCGCTTATGCAGCTGCTCGGCCAAAATGAGCGGTGGTGATGAAATAATAATGCTTTGCGAAAAGGTTCCCAAGGATATTAAAATTAAATTTTATGAATTAAGTAAAGAAGGGACCATAGTTTGGGAAGATTATGCCGTTTTTCAACACACCGACATTCATAAGCATACAGCGATTGCATTTAAGACGCCACGTTATCATAATCCAGAAGCAATTCATAGACCTCAAGTAAGCATTCGTTGCAAATAGTGTTTTAATGCAAACGCTTCTTACGTATGACTTTAAATGTAGGTTTACATCCAATTAGTGCGACCATCAGATGGAGCTACTAGCGAGCCTTTACCATTCGAATATTATTCCGACCCAGGTACGTCCTTCTTTATGCGTTTACAGCGTAAACGTGAACTACAAGAGAATCTTAAGGTATTTCAGCAAATACTGTCTCTTGACGGTGAAAAAACGAAGCAAATAAACGAGAATGCAATAAACGACATGATTATATGTAGAGATTCTGCTAGAGATTCTCTGCACGCGAGCGAAAAGTCTTTTAAACCTTCTAATGTATGTATAGAAAATTGTGATGTCAATCGAAAAACACCTAATGAACGAGTCGAGTTGCAAATGCGAAAACTTTACTTCCCACTTACGAATAACTCAGCACATAGCAAACCAGAGTTAGACGACAAACTTTTAGGTCTCAGAGAAGTGGAAGAATCTATAGATCTTTCCACAATGAAAGAGATCACTGCTTGGATGCAGTCCAACGACCTTGAGTGTAACTTAGTTATAGGAACTAATGGGTCAATTCAAGATAATCACGGCATCATAATGAATAGAATTCATATAAACACATTGCAAAAAGCACATGACAATATTGATATAAATCCACTGATCAGGCAACCTAAGGCCGAAAATTATTTTAGCTTTTCTGAAGACCACGATGCCGAAAACGACGAGACAAATGTTTCAAATGATATCACTTGCATTGACGACAGTACGAAAGATGACAGTTTTGACGAAACCTCCACGCATAATAGCTTTGAATTGGCTTTAAAAAATCCCATCGAAATGCCTGCAGAAATTGATTTTCAATCTCTTCAAGAATCCATTGTTAATTTTAACCCATCGACCCCTACAATCCAAGTGGATACTGTAGAAATCTCTGAGACTACACCTCCTACGTGCTCAAATTTACGTACATCATCTAACACGGTATTGAAAACTTCAGACCAAGTATTGCCTGCTTTGCCTCCTAAACCAACTAAAGAAATTTATAAGAAAACTAACAGTAATTCCCCCAGTTCTCACATAGCACAAAGCAGTCGCAATGGAAGTTGTTCCTCATTTACAACTTCACAAACAACTGCATTGTCAATTTCAGATCAGGATTCAAATAAACATTCGTCTACCATGAGTATGCCCTCGAGAAAAAAAAAGAATTTTTTCTCTCGTTTATTCTCGCGCAAAAAGAAGAATCAAACCGATGTCCAAGTGCATAAAGAAGAATCAAACTGCAATTTAAGAGTCCGATCTAACAATTCAGACAATAAAAAAATGTATTTTTCCTTAGGAGATAGCAAACGCACCTCGTTGCGGTCCATTAAATCTTTAGCAATTAGATATGATGAGCTATGAATTTGATAGAAGAAAATCGAACAGTGAAAGGCTACCCGGCCGGGGTGTAAACAGCGTTTCAGTCCGAGGAGAAGGCAGCCGCGAAATTGAAACACAAAAAGTGTCATTAGAAAATAATCCATTTAATAAGAGTCTCAAATCCGTTGACAGTCTGGAATGTCTTGAAGGTTTGGTTGATCACAAAACCCTTAACGCCCTACAACTGGCTAATGTCCCTTTATCCGACGGTGACATGGAGCTTGTAGCTATCGCCGATAGACAAAGTATCAAAAATCTTTGTGACGGTAGCTACGGCGTTCTTCTTGATCCTAAAGTTGATTTATCTGAAGCCGAACACTTTGCCCTCTACACTAATATACCGCTTGCTTTTGAAAGTGAAGAAAATACTGAAGAATTCGATCAATGCCAAATATTAACACCGGCAGAAGTTGCCAGGCGTTTGACTTCAGCCAACACTACAAAATAGACTAAACTGGAAATATAAGTCCACCAAGAGGCGAGCTTTAGACAAAATTAAAATTTGTAAAGAATACAAAGGTGCACAAAAAGTGCTTAAAAAGAGCCACCATTTTTTTAATGTTTTTCTTTTGTACATGTGTTATGGAGATGTTTACATATATATATGTATGTTTTTGTAGATGAAATCAAACGTAAACGTCTTAGGTCAGGTGATAATGCTATGAATATACTGCGAAGGGAATTGCAAAAGCACGAACAAATGCGAAAATTCAATGAAATTTGTAAGTTGACAGACGTATACATCTGTATGTACCCATATACATGTAGTATTCCTATATAATAATTACTATTACATACGCATCACATATACATATCATACTCAAGAGTATCCTTGGATTGGCAGACATTATACACGTATCTCATGGTGATGGTATAAACAAACATAATTGAATTAACGTATGTGTATTTGCAAATTGTATAATAATGTACATTTACATAACGTATTACATGGCCAGAATATATGGATGGACGTAGTCATTGAAAAACACCTATGATTTTAGCTTCACAAGCACCGAAACTTAACAAATTTAGTAACGATATACTTTCACTTCAAGCCCATTTTTAAATATCTGCAATCTCAAGACAAGCAGATCAAAACTAATAATCCATCGGGGTTATCTCTCGAGAAGCATATTTATCGGAAAAGCTTCATTCAAATTCGCCCCTAGTTATTGCAATATTTGGAAGAATTTTACCGGTTCACAGCATCCCTCTAAATTAATGCAAAGTGGACAGAGATATTGACAATTATATTACGTCTACCGGAACGTTTTGTTCGGCTTTTAGAACTATGGCTTCCGAATATAGATCAAATTGCTTTGTTGAGCTGAATCAAGCCTTTGTGCAATCTCCAGCGTTGTCAGCAAAAGATTTTTCCCTAACATGATCTTGACAGTGCCGTCGTCGATCAAAGATAGTCGGTCAAAATCATTTGTTTGAAATTTTTCGAACCTATTTTGCATATTTTATCAGAAACTGTACCTTCACCAAACGCTTTCAATATATTTAGGAGCGCTTCTGTAGCATTTCTTCCTTGTTCGAATAGCGCCGTGTATAGGGCCGTAAATGAACTCTATCGGTAGCCATGTGTAAACGATCGAGCGTCGCATTTAATACTGACATAAGTCATCTCCATTTTTGTTCACTTACTAGGTCGGTATGCATACATGCAACCGACCAAACATGCATCACATGAACATATGCATACTTGTTGATAGAACTTTCCGATATCCAAATACTTTTTCGACAAGATCAGAGATTACGGAAAGGCTTGATTCAGCTCAACAAACCATTTCGAAACGTATTCGGGAACTAGGATTTTGTTTTATTACAAAAAACGCATGAAAGTCTCCGGTAGACCTATTATTATATTGTAAGTTGGCACAAATGCTGTCACCGAAAGACAATTTTGATAATAAATTCGAACACTTTTACATGGTTCCCATGAAAACGATGTGGATAATCGAACCGAAGACAAGAAACGAACAACATCAAATGTCACGACATAACCTCAAAAGAGACAATGTCTTCTTTCTATGTTTATAGGGGAACTTAATATTTTTGACTCTAGGATAAGCTTTTTTCGCCTCACTTTTGGAATTCATAAATAAGACTAATGCCTGCAAAATCTGCAATTTTTAAGTGAGAGAGCGACGTAATTCATAGTGTCTCCGAGTATTTATAATTAATTTTTTTCTCTCATTCAGTATCGAGTTTATAGCGAATTTAAATTTTCTTTAATGTTATAAATTTATGTAATTAGATAAATGTAAATGAAAAATGTTTTTAATAAGAAAGAAGCCGGTTTTCATGTCAGTAGCAAACATTTTTGTAAACCGCTAACCATTGCCATATAGCAGTTTTTATTTTCCTTTATAACGTACATTAATTTTAAAATATTTTATATTGGATAATGAATAACTAACTGACTTTAATTAAAATCTCGTTTACTCTACTTGTCTGTAATTACAAATTTTAAGTCCTTGTGCATAGTTATGTTAGTATTTAAATAAAACTTAATTTGAAGAAGACGTACATATCTTTAAATGATTGTTAATTTATTAAGTTATCGCACGCATAGCCAAACTGATCTAAAGGCCTATGGTATGTAATTTCAATCCTTTATCATGTGTACAATATCGTTTTCTCTAAGCTTATTTAATTGTTTTTTAAGCAACAAGACCAATGAATTGGATCAGATCTACATTGTACGTATATACGATACGATAGGTGGGTTAATGGTAAATTAAGTCAATCGGTGTAAACGATATTTATCGCTTGTTGCTATCCCGTATCAATATTTTGCATTTTTCATAAATTTTTGTAATTTTTATTGTTGTTGTAATGCATACTAAACGTCAATTATAATTCAACTGCCAGTTTAGCTTCTCAAGCGTAATTTAAACTATCATTAATGTTATATATATTTTATTTTCTTATCATCAAAACACCGGTAAACCGGCTAATTAATATGCCATTCTTTCATTTATTACCCGTTATCGTTATTGAATGTTGCATTGTATTTAAAACAAGGGTTCAGATAAGATTTTTTTAATCAAATTATTATTTTACAATTTATTCCTTCGAAGCAAGCCCCAATATGAATGCATGGAATATACCGCCAATAGCAACCACGGCACCAAGTGAAATTTTGCCCGAGATTAAACCTGAAAATAACGGTATGTGAAGCATTGTTGAAGAACTAATTTTTCTATGTCTTTTTAATTGATTTTGTTTTTGTATTCTATCTAAATATAGGTTTATCAATGTATAATTTTGGACCGCGTCGTAGTCCCTACCCACCATCACCTCTGTCGCCAATGAATCGTAATACGACGCCGTCACCAAACCTTATGAGAACGCCCAGTGCTGGCAGTCAAACACAAATGAGCGACACTTTCAATCAAGTTTGTGGAAATTTGCAAACACTAGGCGTCAAGAGTGAACACAATAATAATCAATTACCAATCCAACCAATCCGTTACGATGATAATTTTTTCAATGTGCAAACGAGTGTTGGCAACGTTACCAACGCATCCTTTAATCCATTCATGAGTCGAACGAGTGGAGGTAGCATTACACCGCTATGGCCTTTGGACAACAATCAAAAAATATCAAATTCATCACAATTTCAAGTAGTGAATTTACCGCAAGCATCATACGATTATCAGCAACAAAATCAACTTAATGGCAATGTACCTGATAATGGCCAGCAAACATTCCCTTTCCAATCTGAATTGAGTACGCCGGTAACAAATGATTTGGACTCGTTAAATTCGCTTTTACAAATCGGAAGCGACCAATTTCTTAATCTCAATTCGGATGATTTAAAATTATCAAATGTTTCTATATCTACCTGATATGTTACACACTCAACTAACTTACATTCCATTTAGAGGATATTTAGTTTGAATTTTTCAATACAACATTGATTCTCAATTCGATTGGCATTTTGTGCCCATGTAAATATCTTTTATAGAGTCTAAAATTCTTAAAGTTCTTAAAATTCTTATATTAACATTCATGTCGTATTATTATTTATTTATAATAGTAAACAACAACAAAATTCAATGTAATTCGAATAAAATAAAAAGATTTTGTAAAATTTTAAATGAACATTTCCATTTCGCTCTCAATCAAAACTAATTAAGAAAATTATATTCGATTTAACAGATTTGAATGCTGTTCATGGGGAACTAATGAAATTAGTCGACTTTAAAGATACATCGCTTTCGTTATGCTCATAAAATCCAGATAAGCAAAGTAAAAAAGTTATGCCATCGTTAAATTGATTATTAAATCTTTTTTTCTCTGGGCAAGACAACGCAATAAAAAAGTGATGAGGAGATTTTGAAAATATGAGGAATCTACGCGGAAATTTGTCTACTTTTTTGAAGAAAAACCTATCTCTGCTATGAAGCACTAATCATCTGTTTCTCTTATTTCATTAACTCTTTCATTTTAATCAGACACTTGCTTGTTTCAGTACGAACGGATGCAAGGGAACACTTTAGTAAGCCTTCTCCTCAGAAAAAAACATATGAACGAACATGAAGCCAAAGCCGAAAGCAATTTCACTACTATTATTTAGGAAGTTGTCAATGTCGCTACCGTTGATAGCAAATAAAGGGTTTGATTTCCTAGAGTACTGAATTTAATGTTTTCTTGTCTTTCGCATTATTCTATTTTCACATAAATAACAAAACGCACGTGCAACCGCAAATCCACGAAAAAATTAGAATTTGCAACAACAACTGATACTACTTTTACAACTACAAGGTAGATATATACCAATATAGTAGTTTTTCAAGAATGTCATCGGAAGCTTTTTGATAGCTTATAATTTCTCTTTGATTAGCTAACTGGTATTAGTCACATTTAAATTCCCTTGATATGAAATTATAATTACATTACATAGAGGATCTTAAGTGCAGGAATTATTGCTCAGATAAGAGAATTCCACATGACACTAACAAATATTTCGATTCAATTCCTAATTTATACTTGCTAGAAAGTATAAAAAGAGTTTTTTCAAATTTGGTCCTTTTTCCAAATCTCTCACATGCAGTTTAAAAACGTAACTTAAAAGTGTTACATCGGATAAGATAATGGGTGCTCGCAAAAATCTTGATCACTTTTTCACTTATTATGGAAAATTGCAACATTTTGCAATATTTTTGACAACGTGACGATATCATGTCGACAGAATTTATATTGATTTTGCAGCGATCCACCACCGACCCATTTTCGCTCTTCTTCAACTTTACGGAACCGCGTGCCAGCGAAAGCACGCTGCACCGATCTGAACAAGTGGTAATCAGGAGGCGTCTGGTGAGTACGCTGGGTGTGGCAGAACTTCCCAATCGAGCTGCAGCAATGTATTCTGGACGACGTTTGCAACAAGTGGGCAAAAAGTGGCATTTACAGGCAATTCATGTCGCGATTTTTAAATCGTTGGAACCAAAGACAATGAGGATACGATGAAGCAGCATCGCTATAAGCCTCTGAACGTGTTTAGTCTTTTTTTTCAAATAAACAATAAGAGTAATGAATTTGGAAGAAGGATTTTGAGCGCTCCTTGACTAGCGTCGGTCTACGCGGAATAAATCAATAATATTAAATGGAAGACTGTTGTTTTATGAAGAGGAGTGTCAAAACCATCAAATTCAACCGTTATGTCCACTGATATTCCCCTTTTTTTTTATCATTTCTAACTGCAGAAGTCGCTGATCAAAATTTTTGCAAACACCTAAGATGTTGCTTTCCAATGTATCATCAAACCCCCTAATTGTGAATAAAAAGCTGAGAGCTAGCACCTACAATGACAATATATATTCTATTTCAATCCATAAAATTACAAAAAATAAAGCTCATCATTTAAAATTAATCCGTTCCAAATGTATTTAAATAACGTTTTATATTTTAATATTGTTTGTGGTACATAAGAAGAGTTTTCTTTTTTAAGGAATGCAAATAATACGTTGACAAGAATGAAATCCAAACAATCTCCCGCTCACTCCTTCTCCCGCTCTGTCGACACATATCAACACTGTGGGAAGCGGGTAAATACACCCAACTATCCTTCTTGCCAAACGTATATGATTTTATAATAACTACAAAAGACAAAAGTGACACATAACACTATCAAGAAATAATGAAAATTTAAAAGATGTAATAAAATTTTATCGACAAAAATATGGTTGACCAACACTAGCAACATTTCTTTCAGTACGCATTTCATTAAAAAAGCGATTTATATCCTCCTCGGTTACCACTTTCTTGCTAACCACAAACGTATGAAGATATTCCTTTAAGCGATCTTTCATGTGATTATATTCAGTTATCGCATCGATTTGCTGAACTCTATTTATAGAGGCTAACGCTTGAATACCCTGTTCGTAGGCAGATGATTCAGAGGCAGCTCTTTTCATGCCGCGTTCTTCATAACTTTTAGCAGTATCATCATTATCCAAGAAATATTCCATCTTTTCGCTTTTATATACATCCATACAATTCATGCAACGACAAAGATTATTGCGCCAATCGGCTGCCCAAAAAGTTGGACCTGTAAATTAACAAAAATGTTATCTAAATAGTAGGAACACTTAAATTGTACTTGAAAAATATATTTTTAACACATTTATTCGATCACATACGTTTCCAGTTTAGCAGTAGTTGGAGTTTTTCTTTCGAACGATAGTCTGCTTTTTCATATGATTTTATTTTTTATTCAAAAATACACAACAACAACAACAGTAAAATTGGCTCTAATCCGGCAAAATGAATATCGAATACTTTCAAGAGGGCTTGGATTGTCTAATGTACTGCGGCCAGAAATTGAGTCCAGAGCAAAAAGTTTTGTTAGAGAACTCGCTGATAATCTTGCAAAATGAAAATCGCTTTACTGGCATATATTTTTGGGGACGAATCAATGGCGTCAAAAACGACTATTATATCGCGTTTGGATATATTAAGGATTGCCTTAAAGATCGCAAATATTTTTATAGCTTGGATGCATTTCAATGGTTAATGTTACCTTTTATAAGTGGCCCGAAAATATTTCAGGCTGCTATACTTTGCCCCGATCCCTTCTATGGTGATCCGAGTCTGTTAATTACGGTAAAATTGGTAAGAGTTCATCACCAACAACAAAACGTTCAAATTAATTACAGGCAATTTTAATTAAAGGATCCCACTTTCGAAGTTGATACTAATCAAGTAATATCCGCCAGTTTACCGGAACTGGTTAGAATTAAGGAAGAAGATCGCTTAGCCGCCATTGTTTTCATTATCACCGAGGAATGCGGAATTTGCCCGAGAGGTGCCCTATACAAACTTACAGACGGACGTATCGTTCCAAATCAAATGTTTCGGGGACTAAACGATTTGCAATGCGAAGATTTTTCTTATTATCAAATATTTCGTTTACCACGCAATGACCTTACGCTAAACTTATCGAAGCGAAGTGATTACAATTATCCGATTGACTTTTTAGATTCTGTTGATTGTGTTGTGCCCATGTCTAAAGCATTCTCCTTAAATTTGCAACGTAATGAGCGCTTGGTGGTAATTAAGTCATGCATCTGGTTGGGCATGACATTCTTTCACAAAATCAATTCGCATAAATATGGCTTCCTTTACATTGGAGATGGAAAGAAGAATTACGATTTACTTTTTATGTTGTAAACACACATTTTATCAATTTTGGAATTAAGATTGAAATCAAATTTGAAAATTATCTCCCATTTATATTTTGCTCAAGAAATATATACATATATAAAAAAGAGGAGAGGAGATTTAATGAATTTTAAGGGAAACAGTAATTGTGAAAGTGCCAAGAATCAGTTCTTAAACATACCTGATTCATAATTGCTCTTAAGTGTAGGTCGACGGCATATATCTGTTTGCTTTGTAGAAGTTGATTGTTCTTCAGTGTTCTCTTCTAGCTTCTGGCGTTTTACCTTTGGTTCATCGGTGTTGGTTTGTGAACTTGCAGCTTCACCAATGTTCATTATGTCAGATATACTTTTATCTAAATCATTACGCAATTTATCATAGTCATTATCCTTGCCGGCGCGTAAATCATCGGAAATTGAAACGTTGATTTCAGAATTTTCAACCGTTTGTTCCATCAAATTCATTGATAACCCGTTGTAATTTTGTAGAAAAGCATGTTTATCCATACAAGTTCCGCATATCATTTCACTGCATTCTTCCATAAGTTTTTTGGTCACATTCGAAGATAAATGATGCGAATGGAACCAATCTTCACAAATGACGCACTGCAACATAAATTCATCTTCTGTTGTTTCTGGATCAGGATATGGCCGATGACAATTACAATATAATCCCTGGAAATTTTGGTTATACAAATTGTTTTTGTTCAAAGCGACTGGTTGCTTTAAACTATCATTTAAACGACATCGATTCCCTGCCATACGTTCAGTTGGGCAATCACATCGGAAATTACGCTTCGTATAGAGTTCAATTAATTCATGATTTTCGTGGCATTGATATGAGCAAGCCAAACAAACGCCGGCACATTTATTCAAGTCGTTGCGCGACTCGGGGCAACAGGTAAGGCAAGAATATAAAGCCTGTCTTTTTATAGCACCTTTGTTGTAGGTGCAAAATTTTTCATCTGAAGCTCCCAACACTGCTGCATACTCTTCCTCTAGTTCTTTTTCTTCCTCCAAAACATCAAGCATCGTAACACTCGATTCTTCGAGATCTTTTTTTTCAGCAGAATTTTTGCTTATTTGATCTTCCATAGTTTTACATTAATATTAAATAGTTTTACATTAATATTAAAAACTTTTAACGCAAATTTTGCAAGAAAATCCAAAGCACTTTGATACATAAAATTAAAGTAGCGCAAACATACGTGTGCTTACAAGGTTGCACGGTTGCACAAAATATTAGCACAATTTCTTTTAATATAACTCCGCGCAACGGATTACGTTCCAAAAATAAAAGCTCGACACAAAGTCCACACTTTTACTTTATTGTTACATTGCAATAAGATAAGATAACATATATCCTTTATATATGCGAATTGAAGCTCTTATCATAGAAATTGTAATTTCGCAGTTTTTCTTCCTCTTAGTTATATTGATGTACTTTAATTACGAGCAAAAGAAAAAGAAAGAAAGACAGCATGCTGTAATCTCTTCCTTATTAGGTTACTATAAGATTTGAGGTTATTTAATGTGCGAAAATAGCGATTTAGGAAAGATACTCAAAGAATAATAAAAACCTATACAAAATTAAATAGGTTTGCTATTTTAATATGTACCACAGTCCGAGAGTAGTTATTTGTTAGTTAACCCTTAAATCCATATTGTAGCCAATTGTCCTACATTCCAGTTTCACTTAATTTTCAAATTAAGCTTTTACAAAAAATGAGATTAAAAAATAATTAAAAATAAAATAAACTTAGCGACAATAGGCATTTCAAAGAAAAAAACGCTCTACAAAGTTTGCTACATACTATGAGGCATGAGGTTTTAAACATACGGCCGCAATTGTATTGCTAAGCATATAAGAGTTAAAGTGATTACTATCGATCATTGTTTTAGGAACTCTAACAATGATGAATAGACTGGTGATCGGAAGTCCCGATAAGACACACTCAACACTTAATTTAAGGTTCAAAAAGGGACAGTTTTCAAAAAGTCTGCCAAGATTTTATTTTCATAATCTTAATGAAATCACTTTAGTTTAAGCGTTGTAGAATAAAGACTAGGATAGGGGCACATTTTGCTGAAAATCTCTTCTCTCAATCTCTTATTTTTAATTAAAATAAAATTTCCGAACAAGTCCCAATGAAGTTGTCTAATCTTTTTTTTTTCCTTTTTACTGGCAGAGGAAAAAAAACTAACCTGAATATAAGTAGAAAGACGACAAAAACATATAGAGTATTATATATTCAGTAGATATACATTTCAATGAAGATGGCTATCTATCATTGGCCAAAGGTTTCCCCGTGAAATTTTTTCCTCAATAAAAATTACACGTAAATTGCTTTTGTTTTGTTACGCGTAATTAAATGGAAATACGTTAAATAATTTAATTATAGGCATTTAAATATATAATAAGTATAACTTGTCACGTTTGTTACATATATACTACAGGGTATTAGATTGAATAACATGTAATCTAAGCACCGCTTTTTGAGATACCGTAACTTATAGCAAGACATTAAACGAGAAACACTTGCCGAATGTTTCCGATTTTTCAAAATCTAAAAATAATTGAACTGAAATTTGATGCATGATTATGGCTGAAATTATTTATGTTTCATACCTTCTTTATGCATTAGTCATTCTTCATTGTCATTATTGAACTTATTATTACACTTTTGTTTAGGAAATCGAATTTTTGTTTATTTATACATTTTTAATTGTAATAAACTTTAAAAGGGTGTTTCAACTACCCAGCAAGCTTTAGACTATTATATCATATATCCATTCGTGAAATTGCTTCTTTTTTTTGTATGTCATTATTCGTACACGTCTCTGGCAAACGACACTTTAAATTTAATTTACTTCCTTTCTATAAATAAAAAAAAAATTGTTGTCTACATTAGCTACAATTGAATTATTTTTTTCATTTCTAGTTACTTACGCAGACAATCCATTCAAGTTCAAGTTTGGTTTCTTTTAAAATCACTTTTTACCTTAAATGAAAAATCATTTCTTTCGTTACTATAAGTTTGACGTGGTATTATACTTACGTTGACGTAGTTACTCCCGCTATAATGAAATCCTATTAAAAACTTCTATTAGTTTTTTTTTTTTTTTCCTTTATGAACAAAAGTTAAAAAAGAAACTTGTAGTCTTTTTGTTTCGACTAAGATTTCAGCGAAACGCGCTCATAGTCCTGCTTATTCGCACCTATTCGAATGGTTTCGTTTCCGTATACCTTTTTAGTTGGTTGGATTAAAAACTTTTCATTTTTTAATTAGGAATTTTGTAGTTGTGAAATTCGATCGTTCGAAGAGCAGTAAATTTAAATTATGCTAATTGAAATATTGTATACATCTTATGGGAGAGTGCGTAACAATGATGTAATTTTGTCCTGCCAAATAATGTTACATAATTTAAGTATATAAAATTGCGAATAAGATATCCAAGAAATCAACTTATACCGTATGATAAAATGAAGATGTCTAGTTCGAATCTTATTCAGATGAGTGAGCCTCTCTAGATTCAAGCAACGACACAAAACAGAAACGAGATGAAATACTACAAGTCAATTCTCTTTCGAAGTCATTGAGGTGTATATACATATATATATATATATATATATATATATATATATATATATATATATATATA
>CCAG010015819.1:0-37849 GCA_001077435.1 Glossina morsitans morsitans
ATACATATATATATATATATATATATATATATAAACATATCTACATATGTATATACATGTGTTCAGATACCGTAAAAAGTCCAAATAATGAACGAACTGCAATGTTCTATCTTGACCATGCGCAATTTTTATTGTAGCGCATAAGTCGCTTTATATGACTTCTTTCTGTATTTGCAAGGGCTGAATAAACAGTATTAATTGACATTGTTATATATAGTCGTCAAAACAATGGTATCTACATTTACATTACGTAAACAGCGGATTCTAAGCGACTTTATATATATATGTATATTATGCAAAAGCAGTTTCTATACATATATATATATATAAGCACAAATATCAGAGTAAGGATTACTAGCAAGGTTGATGCGATATGAAATGAAAATATTATACCAAATAATTTAAGAATTGAGCAACGAACTTCTTAATTATTTTTCAAATGAATCTTACCTATAATTAGCCAGAGACATACATTTCAGCTGCAAATGCATGCCAATATATATATATCTATATACATATATATAAATACATATGCTTACATACATATAGATGTATATATATATATATATATAAGGTACAATTTAATAAATATATCTTTAAAAGGTTGAAACGTCCATAGAATTTCTAAAAATAAATAAATATATTAAAACTTGAGATAACTCTGATTCACAGTTTGTTTATCTATAAATTATTATACAACACTATATACAGAGCACAAGACTACTACACATTAGCCTCTCTAACCTTATGACTGGTTTTGGTATGGATTTTGCTGCACGTGTATTAAGGGGGTGAGCATAATTAAATAGTATTGATCAAATTGGAACTTAATATTTGGCATCAGCACAATGATTACTCTTATCCTTACATTGTAGCGAATGACAGAATTTCTTTGTTATACTCCAATCTTCTTTCAAGGAAAGATTAAACATGGAATAGAGGGGATCTCCTGTGACTTCTTTAACAATATCCAAAAATTTTGGCAAACAATTCTTTAAAGCATCGCCCGACAAAGATGAATATGTTTCCAGCAATATTAAACCCTTGCATCTTGGATGACTAGGTTCCTTGTAGATATCTAATTGAAAATATTGATTATTGACTAAGAAGCAACGGCGTTTCTTGTAGATGGTAAAATGGGCATCGTCACGTTGCGCCAAAAGATTTATATAATCGCGCTGAGTAAGCTGAGTTTTCACTTCTATGCGCGACTGACCGTGAACATCCGGTCGTCGTATAGTATGTATATAGCTCCAATGATTATTTTGGCCACGTTTACGCAAACGCGCTTGTACTTTTGGTCCTGAGGATTGCAAATAGTGATGTTCCACATCAAAATCTTGAAACGGTGGAAAATTAGAGTCCGTAGGTAATGAAGCAACTAAATATTTCAACTTTCTTGAAGTTGCTTGCAAACGATCGCCTATATCAATGCCCACTTTCTGACAAACGGACTCAATCATACGATTCATTTTGGTTTCGAAATTTGTTGAATTATCAATCACATCAAAGTAGGGATGACCAACCCAAGCGGCAGCGGATTTATAATCAAGCTCCCGGGCTACATCTACACATTCAGAGCGACAAGCATGTTCTTCTGTGCTGTAAAATTCCTCGGCACCATTGGCCGCCGAAACCAAATGTAATATTTGATTGTAACGATTATCACGCATCTCAATAGGATTCCAATTATTAGAGGCTAACATTTTCTCCCATTTTTTTCTAGATATATACGCACTTGCGTCCATTACACCTCGATCACAAATAATCAGGCAATTTCGTTTACTGGACTTTCCCAATTCAAAGTATGTATTTTCAATTTGAATCATAGTTCGGATTAGATTCTCTTGAAATTTGTAGGCCTCTTTTTCTGTGAGATCGGAAAATTTAATACCACCACTGAGAAGCACGGTAGCCGTCTCAGGCACCCGGAAAACTTTCCATCCCAGATTCTCGAAGAACGTGCACATACGCGATTGGCCGGTAGTCTTACCGCCACAGGGACCTCCAGTTAATACAATTTTATAGATACGTTTCTGCTGATCGCCGTTATTAATTTTGCTTAGTTGTGCAGCCTGATGAGTAGTTTCCAATTTCGAATTATTCGGAGACGGTGAATCGATTTTATTTTCTTCACATTGCTCTTTAGGTTTTGTGGCTTCAATTTCCGAACTTTTAACTGCTACTGTAGATTCCATGTTATTAAGTTGTTGCCTCATCGAATCCTGGATGTCGATTATTTTATATGAAAACTCCTAAATGTAAAATTGATTATATGATAATTGATGATTCCTCGCATTTGTAATACTGTTCTTCGTATTTAGTTATTTAATAGCTTTCATTTGTAGTATTTAATTACGTTAATTAGTAAGTTATTCGCCAAAAAAAAAAAAAATAAAATAAAATAAATAAATTGCTTTTATAACTGATGTGATGAGTCGCGTGTTGCGTTTCTTTTATATGTTACATTTGTACAATTTTTTAAGGTTAATAGAAAAAATTGATTTTTCAATTTCTTTAAGAATTTTTACCAATATTACGGTAAATGCTCTTTAATTTTAACTTTCACGCATACTTAGGCAAAATTAAGAAAATTACTTGCTTTCCGAGGTGTTTATTATTATTTGTTTTTGGTAAATCACACTGCGTTTATCAGAATATCAGGTTAAAGGATGCACAAAACGTAATCTCCAATCGTTCTCAACCCTGAGAAACACATCTTCTTTTAGAAGTTTTCCGAAAATTTTCACAAAAATAACGAAGACACTCTGCGCTGACAGACATCGATAAACCAAAACTAGACAAAAAAAAAAAATGAAAAAAACAAATGAAATAAAAACACTTTTAAATTTGTTTGAATTTTAAAAAACAAATGATCTAAAATTAGTTAGCAGCACAAAAGAGAAAAATTAAAAAAAATCTACAATGTAGTATGCGTTTGTAGGGTGCTATTATAAATATATATGTAGGCGATTTGCAGGCAAATACATTTATATACATAAATATTCTTCTTCTCAATATAAGAATTAACTGGATGAATATACCTCACTCAGACTACCTGCTCAAGACCCAGTTGTGTAACTCTGATTGGGTCATCAAAATTTCTAATTAGTGTACGTAGTTTAATATTAAAAATGTACGAAATTGATATGTGGACACACCCGGGAGTGAAGCATTAGAATTACACGGAAGAACACAATTTATTCAAAAAAAAGTATTATGCCATTCATTGGAAGTTTAGAATTTTCCGACATACGCGAAAGGTATATTTAGCGAGCACCTTAATAGCGGGCAAGAACAGTTAACTTTCCAATTCCAATTCAATATAGAAAACTTGTCTTTTATTAAACATTTCGTATGAAAGAGAATTAATTATATTGACGCTTAATTATAATAACTGAACTGAATTTTAAACATATAGCTAACTAGACTAAAATCACAATGAATTACTTCAAACGTGTTAACATTTATTAGATGCAGATGCGCCAGTTTTGACGTTTGGCTACAAAAGTAAACAAAAGGCAATAATTCTGACAGTTAGAACGTGAACTTACATATGTTATTTGTTTACTTAAAATGTAAAAATAAGACATTAAAATCAACCTTAACAATTAATAAAAGTTTCTTTACAAAAAAAAAAAAAAAAGAAGGGGGAAAGAATTTCATTTCATTACCAATAAGTATTAATAAAATATCCAATACGTTAATAAAATTATAAATTTAAGGAAAAATTTATCAAACTAAACAAAATATTCTTAGGACTGTGCGTTTATTGAAAAAGAAATTAGAATATGTTACTGGAGATAGATACGCGAAAAGCCTCTCACCAAATGTTTTCAACAAACAAGCGAAAAAAATTCGGCTCCTTACGTAGCTAGGTGGCTTGCCTGTATGTATTATTATTATCCATATAAGTTTAAAAATCTTTCAATTCAATATTTCGTTTCACAGGATTGGCATAAGGCGATTTTCGTTCCGTATATAATCGATGCAGAATTCAGAGCAACACTTTGGTAATAATAAATAAAACTGTGTTAAATTGTGTCGTATGTTGATGCAAGGAGCAAATGTCGGCAACGCACGCTACTATATTCGCAATTACATGCCGTATGCATAAAAGTTGAGGTTATCGATCACGATTCCATTACGAGTGATTATCTGACGAATTCTCTTTTCAATGTTTTGCCCAGTTATACATGAAGGCATAAGCGGATTTCGAATAGCGGATAGCGTCAAAGAAATTATTAATTCAGATTTCATAGTTATTTCTTGAGTGTGATACTTTTTGAAGATGTTTAGTTCTTGATATATATGGTCCATATACCACCAAATGGTTGGATGTAAAGCTCAAGTAATCATTATAAACTCTACAAAGAATTTGAAAAATCGACTATATTTTGTTTTGAAATTGAAGGCACGGTTGACAAAGGATATCTCTTTTCTCTTATAATTCTATTTTCCAAAAACGGCAGTTCCTAGTTTGGGTATAACTTTCTGAAAGGGGACTATTTCAATTTTTTGTTTACTGTTATCTACCGAGTTTGGAATCAGTATGCCAGGAAAAAGCTACCCGCGTATTATCCTTTTGGACATACGGTGAGCATCGTATACCTTTGTTGCGGACAATTCCGAGATATATGATCCACATTTAAAAGCCTATAGTTGTAACTAAAATGCTCGATTTGGTTAGTAGGTCATTATATCCTACATCGCTTGTGGTGCAAGGGTGTATTAAGTTTGTGCCGATGTATGCAGAAATATACGAAATAGACCCACCTCTTATTATGTTGATTTAAGTTCGGTTGTCTGCCTTGTTTTCTTGGGTTCAACCTAGAGGTCTCAGTTTTGAAGATATTGAAGATATTTTGATGAAATTTGGTATACTGTCATGCTTTGGAACAAGCTTGAGCGCCATCGAAAATCATTCGAATCGGACCGCATTTTCGGTCACTTCCCATGCAAAGCCTTGTTTTGAAAGCTCATATAAATAACTGTAAGGTATTCTAGGATATGAAATAGTAGTCGTGGCCAATTATGTTTTGGATAGGTATCAAAATTTTGGCATGTTTCTAAACCATAATAAAAAACAATAGATGGCATTTATTGCTGACTTACTACTTTTTAAATGTAATAAAAAAATTATTTCAACCAAATCTCTAAGGTTTACAATTTAAGTTAGATACCTAGAAAACGATGAATATAGGGTTTAGGGCGCTGACAAAATAACACGTTATTCCTATTTTCAGGATGGGAATCCACCTTTGTCGGAGTTTTCATCATAATATTGTTTCTGTTTTTATATTAGCAAATATAACAAAAAACTCAGAGAAGATAAAAGACGATTTATTTCAAATTTAAAAGTTATTTATCTAATTTGTTTTATACTGATTTAAGTTTTCTTTACATTTTTCGATTTAAAATTTTTATTTATACTCAATATTATTTTGTAACTAACGAAAAACAACAAATACAGTTCATTTTCAATTTAAAATATGGTTTTCAAACCAAAACCTTTAAGCAGGTCTGTTTGCTGTATGTAACTGCGTCAACGAAGTCTAACACTGTACTTCTTCTTTTAAACGCATTTTCTTCATCCTTTATTCCAATAATTTACCAAAAAATTTTTGTTTGCTGTTACATTAATTTCCTGTATCGTTTTTCATATATTTTTTGATTACACTTATGTTGATTTCTTTATTTTTACTTCTCGAACCATGTGTTTTTGTTTACATTTACGTCGATTTCTTTATTTTTCTTTTCGAATAGCAGGGTAAGGCGGCTTCTTGTTATGTGTACCACTTGGGAATTATTAACCCGAAAAAAGGAATAACGCTTGATTGTGCGGGAGGTCTTATTTGCCGCCTCACGAATTAGGCGAACATGGTATATATTTTACATAGAATTCGCTGACTCTAAATGAAACGATATGGCCTCAATAAATTTCCTAAATATGGCAACCTTTCTAACGCAATTTCTAAAATGAAGATAGATCAGTAAAACATCAAAAATTAAGTGGGAGAAGTAAGGTAAAAAATATATTTATTGCCGAAATTGAAGTAACTATTAAAAATGAACGCACCGCCTACGTTTGAATCATTTTTGCTTTATGAAGGAGAAAAAAAGTAAGTAAACTGACCATCACAAGTGCAACAAGCAATAAATACATTACAATGTTTAACACTCATATTCTTTAGAATTATCAAAGAATTGGATACAAAAGTAACAAATGCTGCAATATTTACGGTCAACAAGGAAGATCACACATTAGGAAATATGATAAGAAAGTTAGTATAGCATATGAGGTAACTCTGTTCGAAAAACTTTTTTAAATCTTTTCCATATTTTAGCCAATTGTTGAAAGATCCTAATGTACTTTTCGCTGGTTACAAAGTGCCGCATCCCCTGGAACACAAGTTTGTTATCCGCATCCAAACAACAGCCGACTGCTCGCCCCACGAAGCATTCATGAATGCTATCACTGATTTGCTGGCGGAATTGTCTCTTTTCGAAGAACGATTTAAAGTAAAAGCTATCAAATTATTGAAATTTTCTTTTTGATACTAATCAAGTTTCAATTAATTTTCAGGATGCTATCAAAGAGAAGAAGGAGGGAGGGGATTAAACGATAAATAAAGTGTTTTTAAATTTCATTTGAAAAATAGATTTAAAATAGAAACAAAGCCTTAAACGTCATAAATTTCCTTTCGAAATAAATCAGTTTTCAACTGTTATCAATACCATATAGCAGGGAGTTTTTCAGCTTAGTTTTTAAAATATATATTTTCTTCCTTGTAGGAATAGATAAATAAATACTTCATAATGAACAAAGATTCTAATTTTATTACTAATGAAGACCGCTTATTTAAGCGAATGGCCGAAGTAAGTAAGATTTGAAACATTTTATATTCTTGTATTTTACCAAGCGAGGCATGTAATGCAGGTATTTAAGAAAGAAGATGCGAAGCGCTTGACATTAAAGCAGAACGTTGAAGACGCATTGGCTCGCATAAAACTAGTGGAGTATAATGTCTACACATCTGGATACTGCAGGTGTATAAGGGCACCAACAACTCTGTACGAGTGGAGTATGGAGGAATTTCAAAACCTAATGAATGCAGATGCGTTTTTATTGAATTTATTGCGTTTCGAAGAGCCAGAAGTGTTAGCCAATGGTACTCTTTTTGCTACTAAACAGGCCGCCATTACGTATTTTATTTATTTTTAGCTAAAATACTCGTCGACCTGCAAAATTTGCGAACATATCTCGATGACATGTGCACTAAAGAAGCTAGTGACATAATTTCTCAACTGAAGTATGATGATCAAATGATATATGTTTAATTAACTTTCCAATAACACATTTATCTTTAGTGAATGTCAGAAGGTAATCAATATTCTTGAAGCTTTGGAAGAAGAGCACGCAGCAAATAGCGTGAAGTCGAAAGAGATAACCCTAGGAATGACCCAAGAGGAATTGAAGAGAAAAATGGCTACTGTTCAACATTTCTTAGGTGTTAGGCGAAATTTGGATTTAACACTTAACCGTTTTATGAGTAAGTCTACGACAAAATCGAATTTAGTTAAAATTACTATTCCCGTTCTAATGCAGTTGAAAATCCGTTACATTATCGTACATGTAAAAATTACATGGACGCACACCTTCCATTTGTCGAAGATAAAATAAAATTTGACGAAAATCAACTAATTAAAGAAATAGCTGAATGGAGAAACAACACAAGAGTGATGGAATACACATATCGAAATACGTTGGATTATTACAATGTTGAGATTGCGGTAACTTCTGAAACAATACATGTATGGTATGTGTTCTTAATAACCAGTTAATTATAATAGCATTATAGGGAAAAGCTTCAATACTGGACCCACAACTTTGAAATGAGAGATGAACAACTTAATTTAAGCATTAACAATTTAAAGGATCATCTACAGAATTTACATGTGGCTTGGGATGATATGCGTGAACAAGTTGAATACTTTCGTGCCAACATCCAAAGAACACTCGAAGAAATCGATAGACAACAACTTGTAAGTAAAATGAAAAAAAAAACCTAATACTTTCGTACCTTGCCGACAGAATTCAAAATGTAACGATTCGTATATAAAATTGCCATAAGTCGAATATGTTATAGATGAAAGTAGACAAGAATGTACCTATATATATAAAAAAAAACAATAATCGCCAATTAATCTACCTATAACTTGGAGATCAAGGATGTGTAGAACTATGGACAGGCTCTATTAAGCATTGGTGAATTTAACAGAGCTTAGGCAGCTTTTTGAAATAGTTTAAAAACAGGCAACACACATGCGTGCAGCAAGTTCAGATTATGTGTAACCGAGCAATTTTTTTTCCTATTATTGCCAGCTTACGTGTAGCGTTTGATTTATTTGTCTGTAAAATTCCCAATTTCTATTTCATGTATCTATCATCGTTAGATCTCGAATCGCTAAGGAGTAAATAAATGTTTCTTTTTCTATTCTCGTTTTAATGACATAGAAGGCTCAAAAAAATGCCAAGGGACAAGCCAATTCCAAAGCTACATCGAAGACGAGTAAAGGAGCTAAAAAGGCTAAACGCGTAGAAAAATGAATTTCTATAGGAAATTTTATAAAACTTGTATTTATTACCAAACATACAAATGCAAATCTACATATTTCATAGTACAATTTTATGTGTAAATACACATCGACTATATATATATATTTATTTGATTATTTAAACAAAACAAAAAAAAAGAAGTGTTTTATTGACTACAGGGAAGGAGAACGAATTGTTCGCCACCTTAGAATAACAAATTCAACCTAAGTTCTTAAGAGGAAAATGCCAAATATAAAATTTATTTATCTTTACCATCTCGATCGTTTTGAGGCATAGATTGCCTGCATTTAAATGGTTTGGTAAACATTTGTATAAAGAACCAACATGGAAAAAAGAAGCACATCATTAATTGATAGAATAACAGCTCGGAAATATGTTCCATTTTATTACTTCAGAAAATTCAAATCATATAATTTAAGTTACCTGCAAAACTTTTCTCTACTGTGCGCTGGAAGGCAAATAGTCTTCCTTTTCGAACAGAATTGCGAGTAATATGGAAACGTTCACAATATGCAATCGAAGATATTATCGGAAACAGGTCCAAACGAACTTCAAAATCTTTCACTGTTTCAATGCATTTTTTGTATGTGATTATTGGATTGGAGAATTTCCAACTGTAATGTATGTTTTTCATGCATTGAAGACGGCTTTCGAGAAACATGGCTTATCCGATACTGATTTTTGAAAATTTAAACTTTAGGTTAGGGCGATGGTTTGGAGAATCGAAAAATTAACGGAAAGATAGAAATTGTACTGGGTGCTGGCGAACTCCTAAGTAAAGGACAAACTTTAATTAATGGTTAATTCAGTTTATAAATGTTTAATTGTTTGTGTGAATGTGTAATTGTGTAATTGGAATGAATCTAAGTTTAGAAAAATCGATAGAACAAGAACTATAGGTAAACAACGCTTAAAAGCAAAGTGAGCTTTTTTCTAAGCCTGGCCAAAACTTATCGTTTAATTCAAAACATCGTAACAGAACGCCTTCTAAAAGGCAAAGTTGCGAATTAAGTTGGTACAATGCTGAAAAATGCTTTACCGAGCGCATCCACGTAACCTTTCAATTGTCACCTACAGCCACAAATATTTTTACTACTAATGGATAGTTTTATTGCCGGAGACTGCCGAACAATGATGAAAAGAATGAAATAACACATGAAAGCAGAAGAGAAGTCAAATTTGGATGGGAGCACATTCTTTGAAACCTGCAGGAACTACCTTTAAAAACAAATATCTTCGATAAGTTCATATCATATTTTTATAACCCCCGCAGAAAGAATTGCGTATAGTCATTTTGTCAACACATTTCCACACCCAGAAGGATACCTCAGAAACGCTGTAAAGTGTATACACCCTCGACCAACGTATTAGATTCTGAACCGATTAGAAAACAAGTAAAACCACTACAGTGACAGAGGACCTCATAATTGGGTACCCACTTAATACAGCTTTTCCAATAACTTTTCAAAAAAATTGGTTATGCGGGAAACAGTCGGAAAAGTAGTTCGTTCCTTAGATCAAAATATACCGGTGTAAAAAAGAAAACAAGACTAACAGATGGATGAACAGACAGACAAGCTTAAACCGATGCAGGAAATTCTTCTAAATCCCTCAAAATAATGAAAGGTGGGTGTATCTCAAACCCTTCTGGGTATTGCATACAAACTTTATATACATTTGTGCCCCAAGCGATGTAATGAAGACGCCCTCTTCTTTGGGAAAAGCAAAAACAAAAAAAATGTAACTTTTTTCTCGTTATTATTAAACTACAACAAATAAAACGATGAAAATTTGCAGATTATGTAAAGCGATCTTATAGCACCCGTACAAAAGTGGAAAAAAGCGCTTACGGTCACTTACATTATAGCATAAGCAATATCATTTTTTTCGATGAAGGTATATAGATAGATATAGAAGACTATAATTTTTTTTTTTTTTTTTCATTTATTTCATCTTTGCTTTAGTCATCATTCTGTTGCCAGTTTAAGCCTACTTCGATTGTAACGAAAAAATAGTGCAGACAGATATTTACAAAATAGCTTTGAATTTATTAATACTTTAATAATCACCTTTTGCTTGTTTGTTGTTGTTGGTTTCTTTAATTCTAAATAATTTTACTTAAGACACATACAAAGGTATATTTTTGTTAAGTTTAATAATAGTTTCGTTGATACACAATTAAAGCAACATTTATATTAACAAAAATGTATAACAATTCAATTATCTGGCAATTGAAAGCAAAAAAAAAAAGGAGAAGGGAAACATTATTATGATAAGTGTACAAAAAAACTTATGGAGAAATTAAAGACTATCACTCCTTAAGGGGTAAATCGGGGCGAACGCTAAAATAGCATAAATAACACGAATACGAAGAAAAACGAAAAAGTATATTAGAGATTAGATATATAAATAAGTTATTGAACTAAATGTTCCCTATGTATGCACATTAAAAACATTCATCGTCACATTCTCCCGTTTCGTGGCCGAAAACTAAAATTCAAACAAAATACAATAAATCACATAATATTTTTCTCTATTTGTTTTCTTTTTTTGGATATACCTTCACACGATTCACAGTATTTGCGAGGCTCTGGTATCTTTCGATTTTTCCTACCGGCCGGATCATTGTTATTTTTTTCCGCTCGTGGTGGCGGTGAGTACTGCCTATCATCGGAAGCTTGTAGAGGACAGTCTTCTGTCTCGTGTTTATCAAATTCATCGCAAATATCGCAAAATACCCGAGGTGCTGGTTTCCGCTTTGCTATTAGATCGAAGGCATGCGGTCTAAATAAACGAAATGCTTTAAGGGCATGGTTATAACGCATTGTATTCATTGCTTACTTGGTAAAGTCTGTTGTCACACATTCGAGAGCTTCGATTTTAGCTTTTAAAGTATCGTTTTTTCTTTGCATATCAATGATGATAGAATTAAGGAAATTAATTTGGGCCGTATTGTCGCCATTGATGTTCGATTCGTTCTAAAGAAAATTTAATTTAAATGCATATCAAAATTTTAAATAGTTTTTGTTAATTTTAATTTTATCTACCGATTGGCCAGCATCTCCAATTGTTCCACTTTGCTTTAACTTCTCGATATTTTGCAAACGGTTGATATGTTCTTGTAATGCTGTTATCTCACGATTCTTCTCCAAATCCATCACTTCAAGTTTCCGTTGTAGGTTTGTATTCTCCGATCTTAGGGATTTTTCATTGATTTCAATCTTGTATTTTTCATCCCTTAACTGTTGAATATGCGTTTGAAGTTGAGCAAGTTGTGCAGATTTTTCCGTTGATACGCCGTCTATCTCGTCGACGATATTCTTATATTCTTCTAACTGTAATTGCAAATCGTCTTTTTGTTTCGCTTTGATATCCAATTCGTCGACACGCTGTTGCAATTCTTTCTTCACTCGCTCCAACTCTTCTAATGCGTTCGTTTTGCCCAATAAATCCGAGCGTGTCTCGCTAAAAGATCGCTCGATATTATTTAGGCGTTCAGTCGTTTCCGCTATTTGCTTTTCATATTTATCCATTTGCGTGTTTTTAAGTTGGAGCTGGTCTCGAGCGTCTTTTAATTCTTGTTTTAAGCTCGCTAATTTTTCAACAAGTTTAACCATATTCTGATCCGCTTCCATTTCGAACAATTCGAAGATATTGGCCGTCTCACATTTTTCCTGCTCCAGTAACTCTAATGCTTGAGACAATTCGGCATTTGTGGCTGATATGTTCGCATTGGACGCCCTCATGGCTTCTAGCATCGATATCAGCTGATCAATCCTCTTCCTATTCTCCTCGAGCAAGTTAGTCTTTTGTTCACTTTCGCCACTTAGCTGCTCCAAGTTGTCTTGTAATTTTTTTATTTCCTTTTCCAGCTGAGTGTCTGTATTGGATTTTAAAACGCGACTTTGTTCAACTTCGCGAAGCGCTTGCGTCAAGGCATTGGCCTTCTCTTTTAAATCGTAAGTGAGTTTTTGCACATTTTCTTGCAAATGCGACTTCTCCTCTTGTAACGTTTTAACAGACTGTTTCACGTCGGTTTGCGTCTTCTCTAAGTGTGACATCAACTGTTGCTTCTCCGTATGATATGTTTCAAGTTGTTTTTGCATTTCTCCCTCTTTCGTTCTATGCTCCGCCTGCATTTTATGCAATTCATTTTGTAATGTTTGCATTTGTTGTTGGAAAGTGGCAAGTGTTTCATTGAGCTTATGTTTCTGATGCTCTGCTTCCTTTAATTGCGTTTCAAAGGTTTCGGTAAGAGTTTTTTGCTTAAAAGCTTCCGCAGCCTTCAAATCCTCAAGATCTCTTTGTGCTTTGGCCAATAATTCATTTTTCATGCTTTCATAATCACTGCTTAGGGATAATTTTGAATTTTCGAAATCGATTAGTTTGCTGCGCAGGCTATCGGCTTCTGCTTGATGAACTTCTACGGTGTGTTGTAGTTCTTGAACGCGATTCTCCAGCGAATGACGCTCTTTGTTCGCTTTATCTTCAAGCTGTTGCAGGGCTTTCTGTTTTGCGGCTAACTTTTCGGTAAATTTCAAAATTTCTGTATTCGAATCGGAAGAGGAGGCCCGTAAAAGACTTAAATCGTTCTGCAGGCTACTATTTTGAGCATCAAGATTATTGCACTTTGCACTGGAACTTTGCAATTTACGCGTAAGATCACTTAGTTCAAGTTCTTGTTTACCGCATTTTGCTTGCTCCTCCTTCAGAAGCTCTAAATATTTAAGATTTTCTTCATGGGTTTCTTTTAGTTCCCGGGTTAAAACTTCTACTTGATTGCAAAGTGTATCTATTCGTTGTTGACCAGCTTGCAACTGGCTCTCTAAGAGGCTATGTTCGGAATTTCCTTTATCTAGCAATTGGTCGTAAGCTTTTTGTTGTGCTGCAATTTGTTGTGAAAGCTTCATTAGCTCAGAATTCGAATCTGTAGTTGAGGTTCTTAACACAATGAGATCATTCTGGAGACTTTCATTTTGCTTCAGCAAGGCTTCGTATTTTGTTTGCAAATTCTCTTGTTGTCGTTGATGATCGTTTATCGTAAGCTCTTGTTTAATAGATTTCTCTTCTAATTGATTGATTTCTTGCGTTTTTGCGGCGAGGTCTTCCTTGCCTTTTTGTATAATTTCGTTAAGTTCATCACAACGCTTTGTCTTGTATGCAAGTGTTTGTCCTAATTCTTCAATTTGTCCTTGCATTCTCATGCGCTCTTCAATTGTTTTATTTTCCAAAGTTGAGTGATCATCTTGCCTCGAAATAATCTCATCTTTTAGTTTTTTTATCTCGGTTTGCATAGTCGAGCAAGACGATCTGGCAGCAAGTAAATCCTGTTGCAAAGTCTCATTTTGAGACAATAAAGTCTCGCATTTGTTAGTGGAGGTTTCGAGTTTTCGTGTTAGATCGCCTATATTTAATCCATTTTGGGCCTTCTGCTCTTCGCTTTTCTTCAATTCTTTTTCGATATCATTTCTCTGATTTACAGCAATTTCGTGCTCCTCTTTCAGTTTGTCCATAACTTTGGATAAGCTCTCCAGGGCTGTGACAGTTGTTTGTAATTCGGATGACTTTTCTTTAACGATTTCATCCTGCTGTGCAATACGTTGTCGTTGATCTTCTATCATGGCAGCTGACTTTTTCAAATCGTCCTCTAAGATTTTAATTTGCTTCTCTAAACTTATCGCTTTCGCGCTCAACTGTTGAATATTTGTAGAAGATTCACTTTCTAGTGTTGTTTTTTTCTTTTCCAAAGTTTCCAAGTTGTTCGCGAGTTTTTCAATTTCTTGTCCTTTCCTGGCAAGCTCTTGGGCAGATGTGATTTTCAATTCGTCCAGTTGACTTTGAACTTGTAAAATTGCAAATTTACTTTCGGTTAATTCTTCCGTTGTCTTAAAATTTATAGCCTCCTTTTGCTTGAGTTCGGCTGAAAGGCTTTCTTTGCATACTTTTTCTTCTTCAAGGACTTGAGCAACATTTTCCAGTCTTCTGTTTAGTTCTTCATTGGCTTGAGTGAGTGTTTGGTTTTTTGATTGAAAATCATTTAAAGTTGCCTCCAAAGCTTGCACAGTCTTCACGGTTTCTTCTTCTAATCCTGATAATTTAGTTTCTATAGTGGCTTTAATTTCCTTCAGATTTTTCAATTCTTCATTTTGGTTTTGAATATGCATTTCGAGTTTGGAATTTCTATCAATAAGCTGTTTGATGTCCTTTCTTAGTTCGGCAATTTCCAGTAATTGTTTTTCGTATAGCGACCTCTCCTCGGCATTACCTGATCGTTGAGTTTTGAGCAATTCTTCTAATGTGAAACAATCAGCTTTCCGCATCGCCAATTCGGATGACATTTTCGCTATCTTCTCGTTAAGATTTTCGATTTCAGTGTTACGAGCTTTGCAATCTTCGTGCAATAGCCTGCAATCTTCTTCTATTCTGGCCCGATTATTTTCCTGTAATTCCCTAATATTCTTTAAATTTGCTACCTCCTCGGATAAATGTCGATTTAGTAAAGCCTTCTCTTCAAGTTTTAAATTGTAGTCTTCTCTAATGCGCATTCGTTCCTTTTCATGTTCCTCTTTAAGTAAATCCAGTTCTTTGCGCATATTCTCAATACCGCATTGCGATAAAGAGAACTTCTCCAAGCTTTCATCCTTAAGCACCAGCTCTTTTTGCAAATCTTCATTTTGTTGTTGTAAATACTTAATATTTTCCTGTAGACGCTGTTGCTCTTGGTTAAGTTCTCTTATTTGATTTTCATGCAGTTTGGCTTGTGCAGTCAACTTATTATTAAGTTCCTTTATCTGTTCTTGTAGTCCTTGGGAAGATGTCGTGATGGATAATAGCTCTTCAGACGAAGGTTTACCTGGATTTGCAAAAAAAAAAAAAAAAAATTAAATCTCCTTCCATTTATAGTTAAGGGTAATATCATCTTATGATCAACAAAAAATAGGTTCTTTTTACTGAACCCATTATATAAGAAGAAAAGATTTAATAATACTTTAGGAGACAAGAAAAAATGATGATATAGATGATAGCCCTTAACAAGCTTTCATTCGGCTTTAAGACATACCTGAGCTAAGGTCGGTGATTTTATTTTCCAAATCTTGTATTTTTTCTTTGTAGACTTGAGTTTGCGCCTAAATGTAAAAAATATGTACACATTAGAAAACGCTAAGATATATGTTTATATACGTTTTGCTTTCTACAAATACTGATTTGATCGCTTGATTTCAAATTTAATTTCTAATTAAATGGCGAACAATAAGTTTTATGTTTAGTACGCTCCAAAACCGAGAGAGTAAAAATCGAGACGCAGTGTTTTTTTATATTCTTCACAGCAATCTAAAATAAAACTGGTTTTTTTTTTGGCTCAGGACCGGACCCTATTGAAAATGTTTTGGATCGGAGCACTTTTTCGACCATTTCTCATATAAAGCCTTATTTTAAAAAGTCATCACATGAGGGTGGCGGGACCAATTTTGCGATCGCCACCTATAGAGAACCTTACTTTGAACAAAAAATGGCCATTTTCAAAATTTTTCGATAAAATTCGCTAAATATGAATATTTCAATCTACTAAACAGATGGGCCAATTGTTTGAACTCTCCCCCACATATCCGTTCCTATAAAAATGAAGTCGTTGCATGTACACGTACGTAGAAAGTACAATTTCATAGTGAATCTTGGTCCATAATAACAATGTGGATCTATCTACTCTATAGGAAGTTTTGACAAGAGGGAAATCTGGATCTGGCAGTAAAGTCTAATACCTAGTAGTTTATGGCGGAAATAGTGGTTTATGAAAAATAATAAGACCTTTGAAAAGGAAATTAAATTCGGTCCATTTTCCAAATGAGTACTCACTTCAACAGCATGACATCACGTGGAAAGAAGATCTTATTACTTTTCCCTTAGTTTTCTCAAAATTTACTGAAATATAGCCCCATTGGTCAGATAAAGGCTTAATTTTCGTAAGAATCCTTATATATGGGAGGATAAAAAAAAGAAGTCCAATTTTCTACAATCTATTAAAATACTTTAATCGGATATATGGATATCGGATATATATATATATATATATATAAAGGGAAGTGATTGTTGATTTAATGGAGCTTGGGAATGGATTGTCCTTATGTAAAGGGAAGTGGTTATTGATTTGATGGAGGTTAAATATCTCAAAAATTTCAATCTATAGATTGAAAGGATAGGCAAGCTTAAGTTGACCGATATAACAAAAGGTGCATCTATTTCACTTTGTTCTGGGCACTACATACATCCGCGCACACTTAGTATACTCTACGTTATAAGTGGTGTAGGATCCCAAAGATGGGACTTCATAAATTTTCCACAAATGGAGTTTGAAAATGCTTTGGCCAAAAGCTGAGTCATTTATAATGACTGGGTCAAAACAAAAAGACCATGATTCGAAAGTTTTTTAAAGCATTGAAGGACTATACCTGAGTGTAGGGTATTCCAATCGTTGATTTTGAAAGTGAGACAAGTGCATTTTCACTTTTTCATTTTCTATGCCAACTTTCAGTAGATGTTGTGGACGACATAAAGGATCGGCAACATATTATTAAAATCGGCATATGTAAGTTAACTAAAACTATATATATATTCGATCTTAATTTGCAAAAAGAGTTTGTTTTCGATGTTTTACAGAATTTCGTGTTCGCTCCTTCTTCTTTCGAAATCTTCCAAAATCATTTAATTTTGATGGATTATGATATCATTATATCCACGAATAAGAGCTTCTACACCAATTAATTTTATTTGTCGCGGCTTGGACGGCAAATTTAGGCAATTTTCGAGTTGAGTGCATGCAGCTTAGTTTTTGAAACTTCAAGTCCATTTATTATTTTTTTAAGTCACTATACGCACGCACTTGAATCGAATAACTTATGTATTAAAATATCTGCACCCTTGTGGCGCAGAGTATATTGAGGTGAAGCGGACGTATACAACATCTAAAAAGACTTGACATATATTCGTTTCTTATTATGTGTGAGCTTGTCCGTCCTTCAATCCTTGTTCTGTTTTCAATCTACAAGTCGCGAGTTTTGAGATATTTTGATGAAATTCGGTACACCGATCTGTTTTGACCCAAAGACAAACGTTATTGAAAATAGTTCGGATCGGATCACTTTTTCGACTACTTCCCGTATAATGTCTTACTGAAATGAAATGTCGTTATATGATTAACTGCGTTAAGCGTAGTCATGAAGGGTGATTACTAGTGACTGACTAAAATGTTTTTACTTGTTTTTTTCAGTAAATTTCTTTGAAAAGTAGGAAAAGTAACCGGTAGGAAAAGTAACGCTATGAGAACTTGAATAGCTTTCGAAGTTAATAATACATAAGAAACACACGGTGAGGGTGAAGTTGTAAGTAAATTAAATATCACAGCGAAGTTCGGATATCTATGATACAGAATTCTTATATAAGAATCACTTAATTCTCTTCATCTCTTTTAGAACATTTGTAAAATGTTTGTAGTCGCTACAAGTTCCATTAATCAATTAAGTCACGTCTGTTTGGCTGTTGAAAAGTAGGATTTTTATGCGAAAAGTTTGTAGAAAAAAAATAATGTGGTTTCACATTTTTTTCTTTTTACGGTCGTAAAAGATCAGTTCAAAAGTGCATTTAGTTCAAGGATTCACCTATGATTTTCAAAATAACCAATAGTTTCCGTTTCTTCCCGTTTAAAACTGTGCTCTGAACGTTTCAAATTCTCAAGCGAAGGAAATTTTAGCTTAAAAAATCGGAAGATTAATTAAATGCTTTCGTTCCGTATAAATGCGGAGGTATATATTACATATATGTATACAAAATGTTTTCTACCCAAGTCAACAAAATAATCAGTGTAAGCAACTTTCGGACGTTGTTTTCTTAATTGGTCTTCAAGTGCTTTACATGCGATTGCCGTTAGCAAGAGAGGAGTTCAGTACAACTATGAATTTGCTTGGGATGATTTAGTATTAGACGAAGCAAATGAAGAGCTTTATATGCCAATGAGGTTTCATAAATCCAGTGACAAATTATTAGATTTTCTTTTTTATTATCATTATTTTTATATTCTGGACTATTTGAGACTCAGAGATATATTAAGTTTTGGCGAATGTACGCAACACCCAGAAGTATCTGAGTTAGATCCACCTTTTATTCAGAATCTTTTTCTGAATCGATCTAAACTTATCTGTCCGTTTATCGATCTAATCGATCTAATCGTTTTGTTTCCTTTTGTTCAGCCTATACACTGACGTATTATGGCCCAAGGATGATTGGCTTTTCCCAATTGTTTGTGTCGGACTATTTTTTCGACTACTTCCCGTATAAAAACTACTTTTGAAAATTCGTTATGGGTGAAGTGGTGTAGGGGAGATAATGTTGGCTCGTGTTGGCCACTATAGCGATATTATTTATTGTAATATGTATTCATTAACGATAAAATGTACGGTATATTAATTAGTTGGTTATGATAATCTTTTTAATGGCGAGTATAAAACAAATCGTTTCAAACCGAACAAAAGTTTCTTTTTATATTTTTCTTTCTGTCGCATTATTAATTCTCTTATCAGCTTTTTAATTTGTTCAGATCATTTTGCACACCTGTCTACACTCTCTATTATAATCGATATATTATTAAATAATTTTATTCAACAAATTTTTTCGCTTTTTCTAGTTTAGGACCTGCTTACAATATTTACGCTTTCTATTTCAAATTGAATGTAAACGGACCAAGCGTCTGGTAATATTTAGATAATTTTTATAAAAAAAAAAAACATTTAATTTTTTTAATCTAGCATTTGAGATAAAGAAAGAATTTGAACTTTCTAAGCTAATTGAGGTGAACAAGCGGATCAACTTTATCATCAAGCGAGATCATAAATGGATGAAAAAAAAAAAATAAAAAAATAAATTCGCATTATAGACAGTCGATCAAATCAGTAATTGTATGGATTGCTTGTAGAGATATCTTACATTTAATTCATCGCCACAGAATGTGACCTCATCTATGGAAAATTGTAAATCTTCTGCCCTTTTACGCTCTTCTTTTAACTGACGTTCCAAATGTACGACACGAGTTTTTAACTAAAAAATAAAACACTTTTAATATTATATCGTAAAGAAACAAATTCATTTATTGAATACATTTTTTTTGTTTGTTTTCTTCGTTGTTTTTTTTTTTTTTTTTTTTTCTTCTACAAAGTAGAAAAAACATTTCACAAAAGCAAATAAAATTCACTTATATCATAAATAATTGTATATATATATTTCTGCATTGATGTGAAGGTGAATTTGTTTTTGAAAGTTTTTTTGTTGAAAAAAGAAATAGTCAAATAAAAAGTTTTTAAAGAGATATATATAGAGGTAATAAATCATATCGTTTCACAAAAACCATAATATGTATAAAGAATTGAATTAATTGTGTTTCGATATAAGAAATAAAATTCTCTGGTTTTTTTTTTTTTTTTTTGAGCACAATAGGAGCAACGACTTTGCAAGGATCGTGTTCGGTCTCATTTCCATTTGTTGCACCATCCGATATGTTTGAAAAGCTTTTGCATGCTTTGCGGGTGCTTTGTACTATTTAATGCGCAAAGGTGTAAGAACGCTATGGAGAATGCAATGTTTCTCATGATTACCAGTCCAACCGCGGAATTCTCGTCGCAATTCAGACAAAGGGAAATTACGCCGCTTGATAAGTTTTGACCAACGTTCAGCATCGATAAGAATTTTCTAAATTTTTTTATTTTTTTTTTTTTTGAATAAATTTAAAAGTTGTTAAATTAATTCTTTTTTTGCGAAAAGAAATGCATAAACTTTATGAATATACAAATAATATATATGTATATATACATATTAAAGAAATTTTATATAAAAATTGTTTTATTATTTCAACCCAAAATGGAAATACCATTTGAACATGCGTTTCGAGAAAAGAAAAACAAAAAAATTAACAACAAACTTTTCCAAGTGTGTGTGTTCAGTTCTCTCGTTAAACACCTGCTTATATTTTTCACAGTTTAATGCACACGATTTTTCATTTTTTCTTTGCCTCTGTTTCTTTTTTTTCTTTGCAAAATCTTACATAAATAAATATATGTTACGAATACGAATTATTTAAAAAGAAAAAGCAAAAGCAACATATCTGATATAAACAACAGATAGATAGATAGATAGATAGATAGATAGGTATAAATATGAATAATTACCAGGTACAGTGACTTACAACTAAACATGTTCATCTTTACGGTTTCAATGATTTTGTAATATTTGTAGGCTGCATTTTATTTTCAAGATTAATGTATAAGACATTAGCACAAAAAATTGGTATTTAATTGGGTCGAAATCGAATCGATCTCAATTTATTCTTAAAGTGTCAGATTCATTAATTCAATCAAAATATATCCACACTATGTATACTAGAGTCGACAGTGATTTTCGTTTCGTTGTCTAGTAATGACTTTCTTTCTTACCGCCATTCGATAATAGGTACATTTAATTTTTTATACCCTACACAACTTGAGCTGCAAACGTGCATTAAATTTGTGCAAAGGTATACGCCATCCAGAAAGATTTGGAATGCAGCATTTAATTATCCCGGTCGATTCAGAATCACTTTTTCAGCTTATCTGCCCATTTGTCTGTCTGTCTTTTTTTGGGTTCCACTTGCCGCATGCCATGATATTGAGATATTTTGATGAAATCTGCCACACCAACGAGTTTTTGGCTCAAGGACGACCGCTAGTGAAAATGGTTCGGATTAGACCACCTTTTCGATCACTTCCCTTATAACGCCTCACTTTGAAAACAATTACACAAATACCTGTAGGGTGATGTAAGGTATTTAATGGTGTTTCGTGGCCTATTTGTTTACGTTTTCTATTGTTTTGTTTTATATCACGAATTAGTTCTACTTGAGCAGTTGAGTTTCTTATCAAAACATTCAATGTATTATATAAAGCACAACAACTTCCTTTAAAGCATGAAAATGAAAGGAATACAAATTTATTACCATCGTTCGAATTGCAGTAAATTTATGAATTCGTCGTTACTTTTTAAAACCTTGAACATGAGCTAATAAACAACGAAATCGAAATTAAAGGCGGCCGGCTTAAGTTTACTGCATATACTAATCCATAAAGAAGAAAGTGACTGGTTTATAGTAGAGTTATTTGGGACAATGGATTTCACTGTTAGCTCAATTGCTTTATTCAATAATTTACATGAAATCGATCGAAGATTAAACCATTCATTGCCCAGTTCAAGCCAGCAAAGTCTTTTACTCTCTCTCTCTCTCTCTCCTTTCTCTCTTTTTCAAAAAACGCTTGTCTGAACGAGAGATAGATAAGGGCGATTGGTTTCCTATAGTGTTGAGTGTAAATTAAGCGAAAGCAATGCGATGTTTTTGCCACGCAGTCGTAATATGCCACCCAACCGATAAAAGAATCGTATGCACTCCCATGTAAAGCCCTAACGTTTAAAACGTCCATCAGAGTCTAGCAAATGATTCTTATTTGTGATCAAATTTCAATAATAATTCTCGTCATAACATATCGCGTTTGCCGATTCCCGTTTAGATGCACTCCACTGTACCTAATATCATCTATGGGTATCCATAGTGTTATTATTTCTTTTTAAGATAAACATCTTTTAATAATTTAAAAAATATGTGTTAAAAGTAAAAAACAATTGAATTATGATAATAACAATAATACACATACATATATACATATATAATATACAAATAAATTTATTAACACTTACAATAACAACAACGTAACACAACAAATTTTTTTTAACAACTTTCATTAAAAGGAAAACTTAATAAATAGAAAATTTCAATTGGCATTATGATGAGTCCATTATTGATATATTTATACAATTTGAATAAAAACATAGACATAAAAGCACAATTAAACCGTCTGCATAGATATAAGCGCGGGTGCAAGCGTACAGCTTCTTATAGACATAATTTAACTGAATTTTAATCATTCACATAAACATATACAACAAATGCTTAAATATAAGACAAATCGTTGATGTTAATATAATTCGTCCGATGAAAAAGAAAATCACTTAATCCAAGATTTCCAAATAGTAAAAACTGATAGTGAGAGAAAATATCTGTAGATTATTTATATAAGAATGTTTTTCTGAACCTGTTCATCAATCCAAATAAAAATATTTGTTCACATTGTTACCGATGTTCGCTAAACATAACTTCAATGAATGGATTCGGTTGGATTTTATAAAAATTTGCAGCTACTCGTCATAGTGGTAGTAATTATTTAAAAAGTTATGGTAGAGTAGATTGCTGTAAGTGAATTCGGCAGCTTAGGTTAATTCATAGCGAATTTAAAAGCTAGTAAAGCATTAGGACATGGGAACATTCTCCAATCCAATGCATCGTCTACGATGATTGTTTGAGCACCATTGCGATAAAGCATTTCTACTATGGATGGTAGGAGGGTTTCGAGTTTTCTAGTGGGAGGATTGAAATTTACTTTTCCTCATTTTTTTGATTCTTTTTCCTTTTGGATTTTAGTCTGTTAACGCTTGATTTACGGTACCCGTCAATTTGATGGGTTTGTGATTTCAAGCTCAAAAATTCTATATAAAAAAGTAGACATCTTCAGATATTATGTATTCAGTTTTAATGCTTTAATCCAGCAAATATATATCTCTATTCTTTTTTGCCGGGACACGCCCACTTTGCTAGTTCTAGATAAGGTATATGTATTTTTACTGAAACCCATCAATGTGGCGGGCTATTGTTAACAGCAAATGTAGTTGTGAAACTCTGGTACCCGAGTATTCGCCAGAATCATCTGCCTGTTCGATGAAGAAATTGTCTCGATCGGTTTAATAATACATTCACAATTACTGATAAAATTTTAATTTCAACTTATTTTCAATTTGTTACCCAATTACTCGAACGCACGTGATCAGTTCGATCAGGGAATGTTCGTGTCAAATGTCAGCTTCCTTTTTTTAGTTTTACGCCTGTGACGTTTCACAAAAGTTACCTATCACAATGACGAGTTTCGACAAAAATAAATATATACAAAGCGTCCATCTAAATCTAGTGTAAAATATTCAGGAGTGACATTCAAAAGACTTTAAGGAGAAGGATTGCTTATTTGACTCGAAGGAATCACATCGCTGTTATATGCATATACAGGCCATGGTCTATTTTTTCTTTTTTTCGAAAAATAGATAATTTTTACCAATAATCAAAGCAATTTTTTCTTTTCGTACCATACCCCACTTGTGGTACAAGGGAACATTGAGTTCGTGTAGAAGTTCCAGCAGGACTTGAGACGCACTCAGGTTTCGCCATATCGGTCACCTCAGAATCGTATTTTGGATCGATCTGATCTTGTCTGTCCGTCTGGCTGCCTTGTTTTGTACAGATTCGAATCGGATCACTTTTCTGATCACTTCCCGTATAGAGCTTTTTTAAAAAGATTTTGTATGAATAATTGTAGGGTATTTCAAAGTTGCTTTTACCTCTTTTAAATCAAGAATTAAGAAAGAAGAGTGCGGCTGTTACTATGCGCGTTTTGCTCAACTTTTACCAGTACGTAGCTTGTGTAAAAAAATTCGTAAATAAATAAAAGAAAACTCGCGGTGATTTTACGACTAGCAAGCTAGCGTTACTTAAGCGTGGCGGAATATTTTCTGCCCCAATAGCGTAGATAACGAATGTTAGAAATCGGTTTTCTGGCCCTTTATAGGGGAAACACCTGAGGAACCTGATTTCACGGTAAAACATATGTTGATTATATGATAATGTATTTGGGAACAGAACAGGATTAGCATTCGCTTTTGCTGATCTTTCAATTGGTTCCTGGACCACGCCTATAGTATAGGACGGTAGTACGTTACGTTTATAATATCTTTAAAGTCTACTTGGAATCGGGCAAGCAAATGTTGACGAAATATTTGCAATGTTTTGAAAACTTTTCAAGATAACTGTAGTTGAAGAGGTTGTCGTCTATGAATTGGAAATTTCCTGTAACTGGCCTATGAATTTAACGTATGTAACGTATGTAACGTATGTAACATCTAATATATAATTTAAATATAAATTTTTTTTTGGTTTCGTCTTCTAATTAGTCACATTTCGAAATTACATTTAATTGAGAAATTTGTGTATGTTTCGAAAATCGGTAACATTGGCATGAAGCACGTAAGTGTTTATATATTACAAGTTATTACAACAACAAGTAAACATGTATTAGCTATAAAAGTAAGCAGATGACATTCAATGCGCTCATTACTGATTATTTACATGCAATCATACAATTTGGAATGTTAGCCAATAGTAGCTTATGTTGTTACATTGCGTGTAAGAGGATTAAAAAATATTAGAAGAACGTCTAACTATTATTCCGTTATACGATTATTTATATGAAAATGCTATCTAATGTTATTAATAATAAATAAATAAATATAATAAAAATAATTATTTATTATATTTTTGTTGTTCTGAACGAATTTTTTCGTTTTTTAGATTTAAATGATTGTCGTATGCTTTTATGATATAACGGGAAGTATTTGCTTTAATACGCCTTCGCTGTATAGACATCAAAGCTGATTTATTGTGAGACTTGATTATATATGATTTATAGTGAAAGCAACGCGGACAGAAGAAGGTATGCATGCATGTATGCATTCATGCTTGCATCAAACAGCGAAGATAAAATACCGGCCTTTAACCAATTTTTTAAGTGCGGAAATAATGACCATAGCTTGATGGTAATAAAAACATAAAACATTTGTTTTATAATTTCGCCAGACATGCATTATGAAAAAAAGTAAAAAAAAATAGAATGTTTTTTTTTTTTTTTACTTTTTCCCCAGTTTTATTAATGTTGCTTACTTTTTATTATTATTATTGGACTTAATAACATGATTTACAACAACGAAGACACAGATGGAAATTGCCCTCACGCCCCAAATAGCAGAGTTAGCAAATAACGACATGTTACTAAGTAAGTGCTCGCTATGCTTAACGATCTTTTAATAATAAATAATTTTTAATTTTTTCTGCAGAAATCTTAATCATATGTTCAATGGCAACGACATGTGTTTTATAATTTTAATGCATATTCTACGCGCAACATATTGTATGAGAAAGTATGCGAAAGCATGCTTACACTTGTATGCATTCTATCTGTGTCATCGTTGAATATGATCATTAAATTTATTAACACTTCAAATATATTAATGTTACAATACAATATTGAAAGAAATTAGAACATTTTATGCAACTGCGTTCGAATGAAAAATCGTGTACAATTAAAAATGTGAAGAATAAAAAAACGTTGTATTCACCTTGAGGCGAATTTTAAATACCCACAAACAGAAGTTAATTTATGGAAGTGGGAGTTTGTCCGCCAACTTTGTTAGGCACACACTAAGTTCGTTGATTCGGCGCGATAAAGGTATTTAAAGTCTACGCCACACTAGTACACCTTTTGAGGCAGGCGCATCTTTTGCTATGCTAATCGATTCGGAAAAAGGCCCTGTCTTTCCATTGGTCTGTTCATGTAACATTTTGTTCAGCCTATCGAGATATTTTGATCAAATTTTGCATAGCTAAAGGACGCTATTGACAATGGATTGGAGAGGACCGTCTTTAACGGCTACTTTCCAAATAAGAGAGAATCAATTTTCCATCTTTAATATCGCTCAACAAAATTCGGTGAAAACCACATTTTCCGATATTAAATGAATGTGGAATGGAATCACTTTTCAACCTTTCCCATCTAAAGTTTCTTATAAAAAAAAGCTTTTACATGGCAACAATGTCAACTTTTTAGTATTTTAAGCTGAAATGTGGTGAAAAAATAACGGCTTGACATCTAAACTCTGTAGGTGTCTTTTCGGACACCTTCCCAAATAAGAGATCTGATGGAGAATGGATTTGGCTACTAATGAACCAATTTTTATTATTTTATGACAGAAGACAATTAGTTTTACTAAATTCCAACTACGTCGATTAAATATTGGCCTCGCTCCCGTAAAATGATTGTAATGGAAAGTAAGCCTTTGCATGGCAACAAGCTGCTATTACTTGACGAAAATAGATAAAGAATTGTTTTGGGCAAAGTGTTGTACGATATTTAATAATCCACCCAGCTTGTCGATAATATATTAACTCGTTATAAACTTCACTTCGAACATTTGTGTCTGCTTCACATCTTCTTGGGTCATCTTTTAGTGAGATTGCCTTACAGGTTGCGATGTATGGGAAGAAGACGTAAAATGCCAAAACAGTTGAGACTATTTTGGAGCTTTTCCCTGTGACTGCTGAGCTTGTAACAATTGCCAGCCAGGGAGAGGACAGACGGACAGCGTTAAGCCGATATAAAATCATAGGCGAATTTCGCGGCTTGCCACAACATCCATTCGCATAAAGGATGGAGGGACATTTTTAAGCCAATATAGAATCAGAGGCAAATTTCGCATATTTTTTGAATAAATTAACGTATTTTTAGCTGTTACTTATAGCCTCGAAAATTCTCGCAGCTAATAAGTTTTGAAATTTGACTTGGACTATGTATGCGTTCAGTTTTTTCTTCTTGCTTGTCACAATTTTTGGAAACTCTAACAATAGATGACCAGACAGAAGGACCAAAGGATCTTAGACCTATTTAGCATATTTTCAAGTTTGATTAAATCGTTTATAAGGGCTGATTCGTTCTGTCATTTAGAATTGTAAGAAAAAATTGGTTACATGCGGTTCCACTTTCCTACAATAGTCTTCAGCAGTCTAGAGGGGATCAGAACGACAAAAACGGACATGACTGAAACAATCTGTTTAAATATCTTAGATATTTAAATATTTTAGAGCATATATCAAGAGACGGATGAAATTTGTACATAGAGTACACCTTCGGATTGTGGGCATAATAATAAAACTCAATGAATTTGTAGATTATTTTCTTGCGTTTTCTGTGTTAGGTAAACACTATAATATTAGCAAAAGTTAAAACACCAGTAACGAGTAACAACAAAAATGATTCAAAAACAGAAAAAAAAAGAAGAATACCAACAAAGGTAAAGATAAAGAAAATGGAATAATAACCCAATAAAACGATAAAACAAAATGTTAAATGGCAAACTTTGTTATAACGAGATGAAAAAAATTAACGATTGAGCGCCCAAGAGAGTTCTTCTCAATTAAAGCAAAAAAAAAAGAAAAAAAAGAAAAAAAAGAAGGAAAGGAATTTCTAAACAATCGATTATAAGCCAAATGGAACATTCAAGTGACTTTATATCGATTATTTTGTTTCGTCTTATAATCTTGTTGGAAAGTATTGTTTCTTTTGATCGCAAAACCAAACTTTCTTAGCAGATCCAGTCGTGGACGAGGCGGTCGGTGAACGCATTTGAGAACGTTGAGTCAATGAGGATCGTTTTATTACTGAAGGTACTATAGTAGTTAGCGGGCGTCTTTGATCGCCGCTATATGTCAATCTAGTTGATCGAGACGGTAATTGTGTTGTTTGTAATAGTCGTGATTGTAAGGCTGATGTTGGTCGATATGTGATATCACTGTAGGTAATTACCTCATTTATATTTTTCTGATATTGTAAGGCTTGATTTTGTGAGTCTTCACGATCCAGTTCGCGTTCGATCATTATTTGCTCAATATGCGATTGCTTCTCACGCAGCAGATCCTGTTTGGGAAAATCATAAAAAATTTTAATAAAATCAAATAGTGTTTTACTTCATACTTGCATAATAATTCATGTGCGTGTTCAACCTTGATTTTGAAGGTTCGCATAGATAGCCCAATAAGAAAAAGCTTTATTTCTTATCTACATACGTAACATTATATATACATCGGTTATATTTTGACCATTCGCTTGATTGTCTTTTCTTTTTTGCCATAATTTATTCCGATTTAAACAGGAAAAATGTAAAATAGCAAGTGGGGACCATTTATTTACATATACATACACACATGCGCAAATATATTTAACAGAATATTTAAAAAATCCCAAATTTATTCAAGAGCACCAAAGAGAAAGCAAACTTATAGCAAATAAGTAAGTAAATTATATTCGTCTTGAGACGAATCCGAAATATCCACCACCTTAAGTATGGGAAAAAAGAAAATCGCAAGTGTTTTGATAAAATGTAACCCTTTTGACGATTGAAGGAACTTTTCTGCTGAGATGTAAGATAGCCTCTGATCTTAACTGACCATTACAAGTGTAAAGCATTTATGTTACTGATAACGCGGAAATATCGTTCAGGTTCTCCTCAGGCAGCTGATAAGCACTTCTGCTATCAAAAGTGTGTCTCAAAGTGCGGTGATCTACAAATTCTTGGAAGTATACAGTCAGTTGCAAATAATTTATAAATATATATATATACATTAGGAGGTTGCGTTAATTTTGATAGGCGACCTCTGCACGTAAAAATGATAAAGAAATGCGAAATACCAATGCACCTAACGGTGAATTTGATCGTTTTGACCACCCTTTCATTGTTATTGATTTATTCCGCATGCGCCGACGCTAGTCAAGGAGCGCTCAAAATTCTTCTTCTTCCAAATTCATTGCTTTTGTTGCTGATTTGAAGAAATCTGCTGCCGAGACTCACCAAACACGTTCATAGGCTTATGATGATGCTGCTCCATCATATCCCATATGTCAGTTTTGGGTTCAACGGTTTAAAAACGGCGACGCGAATTCACTGAAAATGCCATTTTTTGACGGGTTGTTGCCAAAGTTGTTCAGACTACAGTGTTGCAGCTCGAATGGAAAGTTCTGCCACACCCAGCGTATTCACCAAAGATGGCGCTTCCTCATTACCACTTGTTCAGATTGGTGCAGCATCGCTTGGCTGGCACGCGGGTCCGCAAAGTTGAAGAAAATGGATCGGTGGATGGATCGGTGGCAAACCAATGTAAGTTCTTTCGACATGATATCGCTACGTTGCCAAAAATATTGTAGAAAATGATGGAAACTAATTTGATTGTACCAATCGACAATGTACCAAGTTTCCGCAATGAAAGTCTTCTTCAAGTGAAAAAATTATCAAAATTAACGCAATCTTCTAATACACATGCAAGAAATAGAAAAGTGAGCAACGTGGATGGCCATGAGAAAAAATAAGAATTGATTACGCGTAATGGATTGCGAACGAGTATGAGGTCGCATTGGATGACCTCATGGATTTATATGGGTTTACTGCGAAATACCATAGGTTCGGAATTCATTTTCCGAATGACGACTTGCTAGCAGGAGGGTTTTAACAGGTAAAGCATTTGGTAACACTTTGTCCATTCACGCGAGTTTCTCATTCAATCTCTATATCTTCACCTATCGACAAACGATATAATGAAAAAATATTTTAACCGAAATCTAGGCTTATGTATAACTGTGCTGTTCTATATTTTCAACTTGATGAGCTTTCGCAACCAAAATGAAACTAACTTTAAATAGGCGAACGGACAGACAATCAGAGTGCTGGATGGATATTGGGCAAATTAACACAGAATCTTAGGTTTTGTTAACTAAAATCAAAAAAAAAAGAAGAGTTAAAACGTTCTCATTGTCAAGTGGTGGATACAGAAAGGAAAAAAAATAAATAAATAAAACAAAACGTGCGGGTTTAAAAATTAAAAAAAAAAAAGAAGCAATGTATTACGCTTTATTTACACATACATAAGGAAAGGAAACAAACATGAACTTTAACAATAATAAAAATTAAATTCACAAAAAGTCATAAGAAGAACAGTATGATAAAAATTTTTCAAAAAATATTTTAGGATTATTTTTAAACCTTATAAGCCAAAAAGAAAAAAAAACAAAACAGAAAAGAAGAGAAGAGAAGGGAGCATAAGATAAGCAAAGCAAGCAAGACAGATTTACATAAACGCTTTATGGCGAAACTTTGATACCCACTACCTCGATAATAAAGTTCACTTGCAGGTCATTGCAATGTTAACCGGTTTCGGTTTTAATAAACCAACTTTAGGTTGTTCTGTTAAGTAACTAAGCCACTAAGTCCCTAATTTCAAATCGATGTCCATCAAAGCTTGTAAGTTCATTTTTCATTCGTCTTGTACTTTTTTTTACCCGCTTTTCGAGTCATTTTTTAATTTGATGCATGTTCTTATCAAGCAAGAAGTTTTACTATTTCACTTTGTGCGGACCTGAGATTTCGAATAATAAAACCGTAATGGCTTGAGGCGTTGGAGAATGCATGGGATGTAGTAAGCTCCCGGTTTTCGATGGCGCATTTAATAAATGGAAGGGTAATGTTTACCCTTCGACCAATGTCAGCATTGGTCGTTAAGTCATTTATTAAGAGATTTTCGTATAACCGATTAGGAAATGTTATCTGCTGATAAGTTGCAAATTTTCTATCCTTTTTTCGCCTTTTTGCAAGCAAGAACAATTCCAAAAGTTTCAAAAGCCTAGGTATTTACCCGAAAAGATAGAAAAATTTCTGCTCATTATCTGGTAATGGGTATAAGGGAAAAAGAAATTTGATATAAGGGAGAGTAAAAGTATTCTTATGCTTATGCGTATGAAAGTGTGAGTGAGCGGTAATGATTCGGTAAAGTAAAACAATTTGCCAGAAAACCCTACGAATATCGAAGACATAAATATTGAAAAGAACTTCAAGTTCTGTAGGTTGCAAAGAAAGAGTTGAAGTCAAGGGGAAAAATCGATACAAGAATAAAACCAAATATTCTATTAACGTAAATATTGAAAAGAGCGATATCGTGGGTGTTCGGGCATTGATGAATTAAATGTATGCACATGTGTATTAAGAGTAGCATACCTGCATAGAAAATTGAGTTTTTGGCGCGGTTACGACAACAGGTTTGGCTGACGGGGATTTTCGCTGCTTGGACAAAAGAAACATTCAGTTGAAAAGGTTAATGGGTTATTAAAATGTTAGTTGGTTGACAAGAATTTCAAAATAATAATAATAATAATAATAATAACAACGCAAATATTTAAAAAAAAAAACAAAAAATAAAAATAAATAAATAATAAATAAAGAACTAAACACAAATAAACAAGAAAATTTAAATTAAACAATTCACAATTTAATCATCGATCGAAAATGGTTGTCAAACTTGGCTTTTGAATATATGCATGCGATAACGATAACGATAACGATAACGGCGTTAGCAAAGCGATTTATTTATACCTGAGAGTTCAAGCGTAAACGTGAGGTGTTTGTGGATGCAATGCTGTTAAAAGTGCCCACCGAAGTTAATGACTCACGCGATCCCGTTCGAGAGAGACGAGTCTTTTTCGATGACGGGGACAGCGAAACTTTTGCGATTGGCACAAAAACGCCATATTTAGGTTTACATTCGAAATATCTGCCGAGAAATTGATTTAAGAGATGAATGAACGAACGTATGAAAAACAAAATTTTGATACGAGCAACCAACCTAACGCCATCCACAGAGCCGTCATTTTTACCAGTTGCTTCATCCAATTCAATGCCGCACCAATTTCCCGAAGCAAATTGTGTTTCACCAAGATAACGCAAAATGCCAGGCCGGCTTCCAAAGCCGGAAGACACAATAATACGATCACCCACAGTTAAACCATTTTCTTTAATGGCGAAACGATTTGAAAATATCAATTTTGAAGAAATGGGGGAAGAAAGGAAATAAATGGGGATTTCATGTGTGCTTTCTATATATAAATAAACTAGACTTACTGCCCGGGATGCGTAAGAAGGAGCTGCGTGTGCTTGCTGTAGGTGAGACTGTACGTGAACGCTCTGGCGAATTTTTTTGCAACGGCGATGCCAGTGTTTGTGCTCCGGGCAATGGGCTCAATGTTAAACGTGTTAAACGTGAAAATATACCTCGTTTCGGTTCACATTGAAAGTAACGTTTTCCGGATACGCAACCATCGTTTTTGCCTTTTTTTGTTGTTTTTATTTTCATTAACTATTATCTCAACGTCAATTTATGGCAAATTCAATTACTTACCGTTCGGTTCATCCAATACCACACCGGCCCATTCGCCGGGTGCGAAATGTGTCTCGCCGATATACGCAATCTGCCCAGGTCTTATACCTCCAACCCAAACTCTTTGGCCAATTATAAACTGTTCCGTATCATGCGTTAAAATTGCTCCATGATCTATAAAGAGAGAGATTGAGAACAAGAACGAAATTGTTTACAAACCATCAACACTTCGTTTTTTTTTTGATTAAAAGATTTTATTCGTTACTCGCTACTAGTATGCTTGATATTATTAAGTTTTCATGACTTCATGTGTGATACCAAAGAGGAAATGCGAACATTTAAACAAATTAAAAAGGCAAACGGCACCATCCCAGTGTTAAAATACGATCTAGATTTAAATCGCGAGATACTGCTATGATTTTGTTTAAAAAAAAACTTGAATAATAATGTCAATTACACAGACACCGATTTAAAATGACCGAATCGATGTGTGTGTGTGTGTGTGTGTTATGATAATAATCGCAGCTAGAAAATGGAAATTTATCAAGCGCCACATATGGAGCGAAAAGATTTGGGTGCGTGTGTTCGCATTCTGAATCTCTAAGCAAATCACCGAATACTTTTGCTTAAATGCAAAACGTGTGTGTGAGACAAAGAAGAATCGCTTACGCTAAGCTGACTGGACAAAAGCGATGTCGATTGGACGAAATTTAGAAAAACTCGCATTCTTGGTGAAGATATGGAATATTAAGGCATCAAGCATAAGATTGCAATAAATGTGAGCTTAAGAAGGTTACTAAAGCTTGTTGTCAACCTCACTTTTGCGTTGTGATGCCCATTGCTGATATGCTCAGAGATTATGGCTTTCATGTCAGTGCATATCAGTACAAACGACACAATGTGATCCGCTGAAGCATATCGAAAATTTAACAGATATCATATACCAGCCAGAGACACTTAAGAATCTAGTGCAAAATGTGCTTTGTCCAGACAAAAAGAGCACAAGCTATTGCCAGATATTAATCCATAACTTGGTGCAAATATTTTTCATACAAAAATTCGATGAGAAAATAGATTTGATTGTCTAAACGACGCATCCGCAGTCACAATGGATTTAAAGTGATGAGAAGCGATTTTATCAGAGAGGAGTTCACAAGTAAGGTTATTATAATGTTGTTTTATTTTTTCACCCGCAATTCCTAAACAAGTGCCTTAGCTCGGTATTCATTTTTAAGGGGTAACGTTGCTCTATAACAGCCTTACAGAAGATGATTTGTGGCAATTTTTTTGGGATAAAAGGGAAGGTAATGGAATGATAATATTTGGCGGGAGTATTAGGATTATAAGTACCTTCAGCCATTCTCGCGAGGCATTAGCGACTTAAGGTGCTCTGCGACACGCAGTGTAACTGACCCGAATTTGATTTAAAAGAAAACAAATTCATTTAATCGATATGCCGGCGAATATTTGAATGGAAAAGTTCAACTTTTAACCAAATAAAATGGCACTGTTTTATTAATAAAAAAAATAATTGGATTAAATTATCGAAAATATTCCCTTGAGAATTCTTTCTTGAAGATATTGTAAGAAATTCGAATGAAATTTGCTCGAGTTAAGCTACATGCCGTTTTCAATAATCGTGTTTGCAGAAACATGCATTTAAAGTTTGCAGTAGCCGTATACTGCCATATACTGCCATTCAAAAAATCAATTTCTTGACCCTCCACGGCACTCTATGTCATTCATGACTTATATAAGAGCTCATTTAAGCCAATAATGAAAGAAAATTGATTTTTTAAAAAATTTACAGCGGTCTGACGCCTTAATATCCGTGCCACTCTGTCTATTGGCTAATCAATATTGCAAGTCCAAATTTTAATCTAGAACTATGAACCTAGTCTTAACTTCTTTTGTACATTTCATAGCTCTCCGAGTATGATAAACTCGATTCTTAATGTCAGTTATCTGACAGATGACCAATCCGTCCGGTTATTTGAATGTTCTAGGAATCTACTAATTGATGCATATGTAGTCCTGCCATTGATTGAGCCGAAAAAAGTAACTGGGCTGATTGAATATTTTAAGGTAATTGGAAACCAACTTTTAAGGAGAAGATCAGCTAATTTTCGAAACTTCAAAGCACTTTCCCAAAGAACAACACTGGTTGCTTTGATAGGAACGCCGTCAAATAATATTGATTTGATATTCCCGCATATGGAAAACAAACTCCTGAGATAACCATCACGACCTCCTACATGCCTCCACCATCAAGAGAACAAGTGAAGAAATTATATATTGGGCTGTGTCTGAATCTTTTACGCTCCCTATCGTTTTTTTAAAAAGAAAAACATAAAAAAAAAAATAATAAAATTACGATACTCCATAGAGTTGGGGGAAGGTGGCGATTTCTTTCTGTGTGTCGCAAACGCTTTGACAAATCGAATACACCCCTTCCTTTGGTGATGGATATAAAAATATTTTGAAAAAACCAGAAAAATGTTTCTCATGCAGTGATTTTGTTTGTTTGTAATTCATACCTCGCAGCTATCCAAGTGCTGGCCGCGTCTTTTTCATTAGGAAAAACACTTGGAAAAAAAGCTATTGGTTGCCCTTTACTTTCTTGGTTACTTTTTGCTTGCTTCCTTTATGTTTTTATTTGAAAATTGCAACAATTATTAAAAATTGCTAAAACTTGGATTAAATTATTTGAACAATTGGCTGCATTTGACATGAGAACGTACGAGTCTTCAACACCGACATTTATCGATAGAAAAGTAAACCCACACACAGCAGTTTGCAGTTTCTACAGAAAATGCATTTAAATTGATTTTTAAATGCTAAATAAATATATGAACACACCCACCCACCAAAAGCTAACACTTTTGTATTCAATAGCAAGACGCAGAGAGTACGTACGTACGTACGTTTTCTATACCTATTTTAGAATAAACTACAATTGATGTGTGCTTAGCTTGCCGTAGTGCAGCAGCATTAGATCATTTCTTATGCCGCCACACATTTGTCGATACGTAAATTGTCCGGTTGTGTAAATTGCACAAAAAGAGTCACGTTTAGTCGCCTAATGACATTCTAAAAATAGTTGAACTCGAAAAATGATTAATGCATGTGCGTTTCTCGTTTCAAAGAAATGCGTTTTTAGCGCAATAACCAAACAAAGCGATATCTGTAACTGTGAGCGCAACAAGATTTTCTAATTTACTGACGCTATAAATGGTATCATTAGATGGTTCTTGTTGTTGTTGATAGTAATACTGTTGCGACGATGGCTGGTCAAGATTTTCTCTTCGCACATTTGTATGTATATATGTGTATACACCTGTTCGGGCGCCTTTTCTTCTCCAACAATTTCAAAAAAAATTCTTAAGTACAACCATTTCTAGCTAGACAGGACATGTTTGTCACCCATCGTTAGCTTGTCATCGACAGAGGAAAATTTTGAAAACACTAATGCACTTATCTTTAAGATGTGATTGTGAAGTCAAGGCGGTGTGTGGAAAAAAGGGGATCAAAATACAACCTAGACAGATAGATCTTTGAAAATATTCTTTTAAAGAATATATAATGTTTTCATTTTAGTTGCCATTACTATCTACTACTACGTCAGTCGATAAGTCCATCGTGTAAGTGGGTGAAAAGCAGATGCTGTTTGACGACTTTACTTCACTTAAAGGCGTTGAAGAGGTTTCTTTCAAAACTTTATTTTCGTAGCTGACCAAAAAATTCCAATGTCTTTGAATATCCTCCCTTCAAGCACCGGGCATTTTCATCAACTAACGGAAACAGTTTGATTTTTTGATTTCAGATAAAGCCGTCATGGGTTATCGTGGGGTCGTGGGTAAACGTAGGGTCTGCAAAAGTCATGTTGCTTTGGCTGAATTTTCAAAATTTTTATTTTAAATGAAAGTTTTACAAAATATAACTGAAATCTTGATCTCTTCTGTTAATTAAAAAGCTGTCTTATTATATTAAAAAAAGGTGGAGAAAATATGCTTTTCTTCAAATCCTTTAAGACAATTAAAAGACCGTCTATGTACGGACACTGAAAATGCTCTCTCTATAACCAAATAGTACCGATTCGGTAACGCATGATTACTTAAGGGGCGAAATACCTATTTTATTAAATCACTGGTTGTCAGTCGTGAAGTATAGATCTTTGCATCTATTTTGAGAACCTTAATAATGAACAGTTAAGAAGATTAGGAAGATCAGGGAGAACAAACGCATACAACAAATATAGAAAATGTTGTGTTAAACAAAAATGGATTAGTTTGTCGGTTGAGATCATTTTCAAACATAGTTGGCCTAAAAGATACTTGAACCATAATTTTAAGCCATTAATAGTGGCTCGTTGTCCCTTGTGCGTGGAGAAGACGCCTTGCTTTGCTGATTTTAAAATTCCACGGAAAGATTTTACATGTTTTAGTGGAATATAAATCAAATCAAATACTCCGTCGAAGTTGTAAGATCTTCTCAAAGGCACGTAATTATGAAACCGGAATTCTAAGCACAGAAAATGCACATTTATTGTAGGAAGATGATAAAATAATTTCCTTTAATTGAAATATTACCGCATCGTTAACTTTTTGCTTCTCCCACCTGTCTGACGGTTTCGAATGAAACGCCAAAAGCGCTATTGCTCTTTTAAGGCAAGCCAGTCATCGAGACATTTTCGCTGGGAAGCGCTCCTGAGCAACTCTGTGTCCCATGGATACAAACGAAAGGTAATCGGAAGGATACGAGTCATATGAGTACACCGCATGGGCTAGCTTTTCTCGTTTGAGCGCTTTCAATGTATCGCAAGCTGGCCTTGTTATATGGATGGATGAACGGATGTCATGTATAAAGATAACCTTGTGTTGCATTTTCTCGACGTATTCCTGCCAAAGAGATAAAGTTTTGTAGTCGACGTGGGTAACACGCTTGCATTTACCTACGAATTCTTGTGTCTCTCAGAATAGTTCCACTTTTCATCTCCAGTGGGGATGCAAAAAAGATTATCATTCGTAGTATCGTTCGTTTGTTTGACAAAAAACTAGACATTTTCGTTGTTAGGAAAAGTATTTTTACCTGATGTCCAAAGTATAAAAAAACACAGCTTTAAACATCTACGTCGTCTACGTGTGGTTTTAGCGTTACTTATGAGCAAACTCCAGTTGCATATTTACATACCTAATAAGCAGATAGATCATTTCTTGCTCTAAAGCACACAAAGTGTATGTAGGTACACTAGGTGTATG